>JABXWE010006806.1:0-41850 GCA_014611495.1 Limonius californicus
AACCAATTAGCAACTGGTTGCGTTGCAGTTGAGTTGCCTTTTAGTAGGTGGAAACACGTGTATTTTAACATTAGCGCCGAGTCGCGTTGCTGTTGCGTTGCAATTGCGTTGCGGTCGCCGGTTGCTTTTGGTGGGAACACGGCCTTACAATAACTTTAGCAAAATCTTCTTCGGGATAATTTGGACCAATTCTGTTTAATAGCATAAGATGTTTGGTTACATCTTTTTGACACTCAGTTTTAAATTTTTATTTACAGACAACATTTTTGCACAAACTTGATATTTTACAAATAACGTAACGCCTAATATAAATCAAGAGTAGTCTATCACTACAATTTACAGTTCCTACTGAAGATCTTCAGAATTGTGGTCAAGATTTTAATGGTCTTCGACAACTTTTTAAAAATTGATAGATACTATAAAAAGAAGCTGCTCTTCCTGTTTAAATTCTGATTAAAGAATTTAAAGATTTTTATTTTATTGGTATTATTATAATTACACAGAAAATAGATCAAACAAGTTGGTTTAATTAATGCGATTTTATGAAACATTTTTAAATAAAAAATGCAAATTCTATAACTTTAGCACATATCCTACAGAAATACTGTGCATTATTTTGTAACTCAAATTTAGAAATTACTCATAAAAAGATGGGTAACAAATAGCGATAAGTTGTTGCTCATTGCAGTACCCTCGCGCTGTTCATAGAAGTTGTGCCCTTTGATTGGAGAACAGTTTTAGCACGTACACAGGGTAGTTAGCTCAACATATTCACTAATTCCTTCGGTGCCTAAAAACACTGGTTTATGTATTTCGGGAAAATAGTATAGTTTTGGCATTACAAGATGTAATACTTTTTATCTGAATGCTGATTTTATGAGTTTGTTCCAACTTCTTAAAGTTTCTATTGTATTCCTGATCATACTTCTCAAGGGAATTTTATTAACTGTTTGTGAAAATCAATACAGAGCACAACTCTTACTCTTTCAAAACAACCTTTTTGCCCAAAATCACAGATATTCTGGGTATTGTGATCCAAGCGGTTTCCTCAAAGTTCTGCTAGTTATACATACCTTGGATTTCATTTTACGTTTTGGCTGTTCAGACACAGAATCTGACAATACACATTCTACCATCGCTACAGAATTCTTATTTTGTTGTTCAAGAGCAACTTTACTGGCTTCCTCTATTACTACAAGCAATTCTTGCGCTTTCTGTATTTGCTCATTGAATTCCCAAGTAGCGTTAATTGCATCATAACATCTTCGACAAACTGTAGTGGGTAATCGATCTTCAACAACAATTTTTACCCGGAAAAACTGAAGGATCTTGGCGGGCAGTTCTGCCTCATCCAACGCATCCACCAAATCGTCATAACTTTCAGCACACAAGCGGCACCGCGCCCCCATACCATTCTACACTTGTTGAGCTAGTTATCGTTGTAAGGCCGCTGCTGGCAATTTTTCTGAATGGGGCGTATCACGCGGAATAGATTGCAATTTGCCATTTTTTCCGGTGTTTAGATGTTTCTTGTAACATCAACAAACTGCGTTCATAAAGTTAATTTTCACTACATCATAATTTACTTTTTACTGACATTTCTATTGCAGAAAATTGTTATTTACAATCTTCTATTGTCGTTGCTCAAACTGTCAACTGTCAAACTCAAAACACAAAACAACTGCTGTAACTACAGTCACAACCACAATAACGGGAATTTAACAAATGGTTTGAGACTTTATCCTTCTACAAAAAACAATAACTTTAGAGTGAACATAGAAATAATATAAGTTCTATTTTATAATATTAATTATTTCTCGTATTACGTTATACATACATTGTGCAACTACTTTCGTGCAACTAATGATACCTATAACTATTTAGCGTTAATTATTATGAACCATAACTCACTTTTTATCAATCAAATTGCTACAATAACTATCGAATTTATGTTATCTAGCTAGCCAATATGGTATGACTAATGCCATAAATCATAACAAAGCAATTTTTGAACAACGAGAAATAATAATTAAAGTGAGTGAATAAATGAATTCGGATAGTGAATCAGAAATGTGCACACCACCAGAAGTAAGAAAAGCCGTCGAAATAACAACACGTAATATGCTGCCTAATGAATCGTACCAAAAATATGAAATAACACAAACGTTCTATGGACTGGTGCAGTGGTGCACCAGCAAGAATGTAACATCTTCTACAGGGTATGTGTTTTTGGCACATTTTAATGAGTTATCAAATAAATATACCTACAGTTTCATCTTGTGGACATTCTACTCCATGCTTAGAAGTACACTCAATATAAATAGTAAATATAGACATTTTTGTGAAATTACGAGCATTCCTTAAACAGAATTCTAAGAATTATTCGGTTAAAAAAGTCGAAACATGTCACCAGACCACGTTAAAAAATACATAACCGAAGCTCCAAATAAAAAATATCTGGCAACAAAAGAAATATCTTTTTTTTAGTTTGAACATTATTATAGTTTACTAAACTAACCCAATTTAGCCGGCCTCGGTGGTCTAGTGGTTAGCGCGTTTGCCTTTAGATCCGAGGGACGCGGGATCGAACCTGGCTGAGGTCGGCGAGATTTTTCTAGCAGGGAAAAATCTGGAAATGCGCCTTCTGTCGGATAAGAAGTAAAGCCGTAGGTCCCGTGCCACTACGATGCGTGACACGTTAAAAATCACTACTGGAGTTTACCCCAGATAGGCAAAATTCTTAGTTAGGGTGTACAATAAGCCAATGATGGCTGCAGTGGATACAGATGCTTGGAAAACCGCGTCCTAGATCTCGCTCTTTCAAATCAATCAATCCACCCAATTTATGTTGCCTTAAGTAATGGACATAATGGGTGCTTGTCGCGCTGCTGAATTGTACTCCATGCAGATTGCAGATATCCTAGATCTTGGATCCGCCTTTATGGTCCCTGTACACAATATAAAAACAAAAATCACCAGAAGATTTGCTATAACCGGAAATTTTTATAATATATGCAAAAAGCATCTGCATCTTCATCCTTCGCATATAATGCAAACACCATTATATTATAAATTTGAAAATGGAAAATATTTCTCTCAAAGAATTGGCATCAATAAATTTGGGGCGATGGGTAAGGAAATCGTCACATTTTTTAAATTACCCGATAGTATCTATACCGGCCATTGTTTTCGCAGTTCTTCAGCGTCTCTACTAGTAGACGCTGGCGGCGATATTACAGCCCTGAAGCTCCACGACAGTGGTTGGCGATCATGGAGTGTAGCCGAAGGATACATAAATGAATCCACGAAAACTAAAACCGCGGAGAAAATGTATAGTTCGATCAATCCACGTAAATAGTATACAACCTATAAGAAACGTAACCATCACCTTACATAATTCTACACCTTGCATGCAAATTACAAACTGCTAACATTTTACAATTAATTATATTAATAAAAATAATGACTAAGCAATACTAGAGTGTGTTAAATAGATAAATAAAATTATATTTCCATTTAATGGCATTTCAATTTACTAAAAATTGTTACAGTCGTGGATAAAGTATAGTATGCAGCTTGCGGTAATCGCAATAACTCACTTCGATGATTACAGCACTCGCCTGCGGCTCGTGCTGCAAACGACATCCGAGTAAGCTATTGTCTACATCACAGGCGCCGACTACGTGAGGGCAGTGGGGGCGACTGCCCCTAAAGGAATTTACCTACGAGGTTCGCGTTCGATGTACCTTCAGAGAGAAATAAGCGAATCGGATTAAAACTGCAAGCAACCCACTATTTACTTTTTGAAATATTACGGACCGTTTACTACAAAATTACAATTATCAACGTAGGAAATGACTGTTTTTAGTTATCAAAATCATGGAAAGCTGCTATTCATTCAAAAAGTATTAGATGGTACGAGTGAACGTGTATAATGAGCCAAATATGGCCTGAGTGCAAAGAAATGCTTAGAAAACCGCTTCCTTGATCTCGCCTAATTAAAATCAATCAATCAAATAGCATTTACCTCGACACTTAAAGCTACAAGCAGTCTAGATTAAGTAAAGGTCTGTTTAATATTATAAAATCTAGTTACAGTATTTGAAACGGTAAATTATCCATACTACTTTGCTCTTAAAAAAACCAGGAAAGCCAAATTTACTACGGTTGATTTTACATGATAAATGACTGTTTCAAATCTGAAATAGCACAGTAGGTATACATTATTTGTTATTAAGGCAACAGGAGTCACTATTATACCCCTCTAGTTAAACAAATTTTACAACCAGTAAACGTGGTAATTAATTACGTGTAGTTCTTTAGAAAGGATTGGTAAAAGGTTTCGTTCGACGTTTTCTTATCTATACTTAACCTGCTCTTAGATTTAGCGTTGAAGAATTAATTATTTAAATTTGTGATTTTGTGGTTATTATTTGAGTAATCACAATCTACTAAAAGCGCTAGAAAGTGAAAATACCCACTGCTAGAATTGACGAAGTTTAAGAACTAAAGTAAACATGTTAAAGATAGGACTTTTATTTTCAAAAATAATTAACCCGATCTTTAAAAATTAATTACAAATTAAGAAAAAAAAATATGACTAATTCTAATACGTTAGATACTGCCCCATCCCCCTGAAGTTTATGCGCGCAAACAGATATTTAAAAAAGTTATAAATAACGACACAATCACAAATAAACCAAGGTATTACTTCTTAAGGCCATATTACATGGGGCGATTTTTCAATGCAATTGCTTGCAACTGCTGGTTGCGGCAACTAGCTGCTTCGTGTAATGCACAAATTGCTCATGCAACCGAGCGCCGCAACCAATTGCACAGGCGATTTTTCGTATAGAACCTGTTCTAATTTCCATGCGATTTTTTCGTGCAATGTACTAATTTATTGTTGCCAACCGCACGAAACTAAGCAATTCTTAGAAGTTATGTGTATACGTAATAATACTGACAGTATCTGTTTACCACAGAACACTCTTGTTTAGTTGTGATCTGAGTTCTGTTGGTTTCGTTGACCTGTTTTGCATGTTGGAGCTTGTAGGACTTAATAATTTTTGTTTAATTATTAAAAAAACAATGGATAGTAGTAATTACAATCAAGCCGATGAAGAAATGAACGAGGATTTAGTTTGAACGAAAGCTAACCTGAAAGTTTTTATCCAGCAATATGAAATTTACCAACCAAATAGCCAACCAAGGTCTCACCCATACTTTTCTTTTTCGCGCTTTGTTTTGCTCAATTAACAACAATTCTGCTAAACCAACTACTACACCAAAAGAACCCATTAAAAATAATGTGATTAAATAATTGATTGTCCATTACCTATAACCTACAATTTCACGCTATTTACCATAGAAATAACACTTATTTCTATGCTATTTATTATGAGTTCTGTTTAATAATAGCTATTCAGGAATAATAATTTCGATAAGGTTGGTACCGTACATTGCAAGAAGAAATCGCATGTAAACCATTGCGAGCGATTGCTTCGTGTAAATATAAGCGTGCAACCGATTGCTGCAACCAACCAATCATGACAGATCGCAGCAACTGACTGCAGCAACCGATTGCACTGAAAAACCGCCCCATGTAATACGGCCTTTATTGAAGTCATAAATTACTTTTTAGTTTAAATTCTTGTTAATAATTCAAAAACTGAATATTTTCCATCGCCACTAACTTCTTCATAAAATGTGGATAAATAAACGAATTTTTAGTAGCGTAATTTCTCTGTATGTCCTACATCCTTAAACCAACAATTTTCCTAACTGCGTCGTGGTACTGAACAGTTAGTAAACGAAGTGTTCCCGTGGGTAATACCGTAGTTACATCCAGTCCAAATTCCAAACGTCATGTTGGACACCTGGACACGTAAATTTTAAATTCTGTAAGGTGTGTTTTGATGTTTCTGGAAGAAACTAAATGATTTTTAGTAACCCAGCAGAAATGGCTATGTATTATTGAATCTTGAACACTAGTTCATAAATTATTATTTTACTGAAATTGATGATGACATACAAATACCATAAAAATGGATACATTATACCACCAAACCAACAAATTAGTGCAGCAAACTCAACAATGTTTCCAGCTGCTCGAAACAAAAACTACCAACCATCAAGAAGTAGAAGCGGAAATACAGGACAAAATAAATTTAATTAGCAGGTGAAGTTTTCACGGGTTTAATAATTTCAATAACTTAACTGGTATATTACAGCAACTGTGAAAGATTGGATGTATTCCTGTTCAAAGTACCAGCAGCACAAAGACAAAATGCAAAGATGAATTGTGATCAATTAAAGTACGACTGCAGACACCTGCAAGCAGCCTTAGAATCTTGGAAACAAAAAAATCTGCGCAGACAAATTGCAGCCAGTGAACGTGAACAGCTGCTGAATCAAAGATTTACAGCTAATCCCGAATTAACAGCTATAAACATGGATTATGCGATACAGCAGCAAAATTCATTACACAATGTGCATCAAGGTGTAGATGAAATGTTGCAAACTGGGTCGGGCACTTTAGAGTCCCTTCGATTGCAACGTAGTACACTCAAAGGAGCACATCGTCGGATAGTAGATATGGCTAATACACTTGGATTAAGTAATCATACTATGAGACTCATTGAGAGACGTGTGCGCGAAGATAAATTCATTTTACTTGGAGGAATGCTTGGAACCCTTGCTATTATTGCATTAGTTATCATTTATTTAACATAGATAGTTAGTTATTTAGTTTAATAAAACAATTTTTCAAAGCTATTTTAATATGCCCTATCTAGTTTAATTGAAAGAGATTGTCAACAATAGGTGCTATTATCTTTAAAAAACTGAGATTGTTCAAGTGTAATATACACATTTTAAAAAATTGGAAATTTGCTTTCTGTTTTAGTGAAAAAATGCACAATAACAAACAAGATGAAACATATTATCACATTGATAACTCTGGTGTTTTAAGTTTATTAATAATAGGCAGTGTTTACTTGACGTGTCCAGAAAAATAAGTGTTGGCAACCCTAACCATTTTGCAAAACTTGGAAATATTTTTCTACAAGTTGATAAAATACAGTGCAAGATACACTAGATTGTATAATGTTTGCATAAGTTACAGGAGAAAATTCTAAAATGCAGAATTATGATGTGTTACAGAATAGATGTCTATAGTTTTAATATTGTACAAAAAAAAATACAATTTCACACCTACCCTATCTTAAACATTACCTTTTGAAATGTATGTTTCCATCAACATTCGTAGATCCTATAAGCCCACCATATCTATATGTTTATATACCTAACGGCTATTTTCCAGATAAAATTAAGTATGTATAAATACAAATTTAGGCCCCTACAAGTTTGCAAAATGCCAAACCACATTTTATTATTTAACAGAATACAAGTAAATGTACATTGCAAAATCATACAAACAGTAAAATTTTTCAGAACTTAAAGAAACTTACAATTTTTTTTACACTGTGTAGGTTATGAACTAGTAACACAAAGAAGAAAAATTTAATTACATAAATCTACGTTCAGGTTAAAAAGGCAGACAATGCACATAATAATGCATTTTTCTTAGCTTTTCCCTAACAATTGCTTTCCACACTTTCAATTTTTATTTTTAGGCTATGGGGAATACCATTAATATTGCACTAAAATTAATCGGGGAACTTTTTGCAATCCTATAATATTTATAAATAGTGAAATGGCGTTCTAAAAGTGTCTTAGGTATACAGGATTTATTTAAAAAAAGTTGAGTGACATCATAACTTAGAAAACAGCTTGAAAGGTTTTGATAGATCAATATGTAGATAATATTTCCCTAAAAAATGTAAGCTCTGTTGAAAATAGTAAAGGCAAAAATCAGGATGGTCATACTTTGTACTCTTTCTACATTCAAATAATTGTATTTTATTCTGTTCTAATATTACAGGATATTTTTGAAGGGTACCAAAATATTCCAAATGCTGATTCCTTTCATCAAAATAAACAAAAAACTTCCTCTGAACATGTGTTAATACTTCCTGAAAGAGATGCATCACCGAGAATGTTTTTTTGGAATATCATGTTTGGGCTAGAATTACATTTGGAACATTGACACACTTTTGATGCCTCAACCGATTCTGTAATCAAACTTGCGATAACTTACTCCAAATAAGCAGAGGTTCCGGTAAATTTGCATTGAAAATCTCGAAAACGGTGCAAGGTATCGACTTTCAACAAGAGTACCTTTTTATGTAAAAGTTTCAAATTTGCATAATTTCTACTGAAAGGCACAAAATTAACCAGAGCCCTAGTCCATTTAGGGTTCCTTAAAGTATGTTATAACAAATTTGATTACAGAATCGGTTTTCGCATCAAAAGTTTATTCAAACTTCCAAATTTCGTAATTTTAAAAAAACACCCTGTATTAAATGTTGTATTTATTACTGTTTTACAATTTATTTAATGCCCGCCAAAACAGTATTGATTTTAAATTTTGAGTGTTAACCCTCCACTAATTTAAGAGTTATTGAATACTGAAAACTTTAAGAATTGTTTCATGTCAAAATGGTTATAAGAATGGAACATGGCCAACTTTTATTTCCGATATTGAAGGATTAGGAAAGGTGGTCCTATAAATTTTCGTTGTACTTCAGCATTCCAAATGTTTAAAAAATCTATCTTGTATTTGCTGAGAAATGGATCTGGAAACCTAATAATACTACGATCATAATATGCTTGGTGTACAGAACCCTAAAAATCAATACTTTCCTATATTAGTGATGTAGCAACCTATTAGAGAAGACGAAAGAAAGTTAACGGAAATTTACCGATCTGTGAGTTTGGTTGCCTATCCCACACCCAGTGTAATATTTCTCAATCCTACAATATTTACCATTCAGCAAACCGATAAGTGGGTGTTGTTAAATTTGTTAGGCGTAGAGATGTGACGTGTTAAGTTGTAAATGCAATTTATATTTTCCTTTGTATACATTTAGTCTGTGCGAGTATTAAATTAACCCTACTAGAGTATTTTTTATCAATTTTACCGTTTAAAAGAAATAGTTCGTAAAACCTGCAGTTCTGAAATTTTATAGGTTAGAAATAGTGAATGGAGGGAAAAATTGTAATCAATTTAAAACTGGTATAGCGTTTCAATGCTAAAAATGTTGCATAGTTGTTCACCTAGCTATGCTGTACATGCCTCTTTTTCTATTTAATTTAAATATTCAATTTATATGGTTCTGTACAGTCAGTATTATCACATGCACATGTAAAATATCAACCACACCTTGGCTTGCATAAAAATGAAATGATCTATTAGTACTTCCATGTAATGGTAAAGGTTTTTGTACTTGTTCTAAGGTCACTTTGCAAAAAATAAACAGGTTTTCTTTTGTTTGATAACAAAAAACTTCGGGCAACTACTTTTAGTTAAGCCTCACTTAATATACATAGATCACGTTGCAATGCCGCCGGTTTGCGGCGATTTTTTTTACTTTGGCATTTGCCATTTCTGCAAAAATAATTCGGATGAAATACAAAGATGTAGTTCTTGCAAAACTGTGGCTTACTGCTCGAAACAGCACCAAAAATTGGATTGGAAAAACCATAAAGAAATATGTAAAACAATTGCATTTACAACTAAAAACATGGAGAACATCGGAAAATGTTCCTTTGATGATTGGAAAAATATACGCATTTCTTGTCAAGCGGCTTGGGTGCACAAACTAAAGAGACAGCTGCAACCATTTGAATGCCAAATGTGGATGTTTCCTCGAATTTGCAACATCTGTTATTCCAGAGAAAACTTGATGGACTGTAAAGAGTGCCGAAACGTCGCTTATTGTTCCCCCAAACATAAGGAACAAGATAAAATAATTCACGAACAATTTTGCAAAGAATTAAAACTCTGCATGGAGATTGATAGATATTTAGCTAAAACCAACACTTATCCCCAAATAAAACTAAAAGATAACATCCATCCACCCAAAGAGTTTCCGGATGATTTTGGAAAGCTGCTTGATCTAGTACAAAACAAGTCGGTGTTTGAGAGTGATGAACAAGTTCTTGAACAAGTTTTAAAAGTTGATTCCATAGCCCCAGGAGCAATAATCTTGTACGCATTGGGTATTTCCTCCGTTATGCAATTTGAACAACATAAACTAATTATACACGTGGTTGGACCATCAGTGGCAGAAGGTACAGCAGATTGGGGAATTATATCGGAGTTAATTTTTCACTGGACGCAAAATTTGCGTGAAGTTGTTTACGTTTTCGTTGGACCGGAAGCTTGGGATATTTCAGCGGATGATTTCGAATTGTGCCACATTTGTAAAAAACATCAAAAAATCTTGAAAGTGAAAGTTTATACAAGTCTCTACCACGAAGTCGCTAATTGCCTTAGAAAACCCAATTTAATTATATCTTTTAACAGCGGCCTCCACGAATTTGAGGGTCAGAAGTGTGATCAGTGGCCCATGTCTATTCCCATGTTGATCAAAGATATTGATGTACCACTTGTGTTAACTTCTTATACAGAACAAGAAATGCTCAAGGATTTAGAACTTGTCAAGGATGTACCTGATTTAAAAATAGAAATTGTGAAGAGCGGGAAAAATCCTTTTGCAAGCCGTAGACCTATTAGAGACTGGTGTACTAAAGACATTCCTATATTTTATTCCAGCGGTTATATTGCCATTGTTACCAGATTAAAATAAACTAAACGATAAGACTAACCTACATTCCATAAATTTTAAATTAACGTTCCAGTTTGTAGAAAATATTGCTATAACTTTTGTAGATTATGTAATTAGCAGATGTAAATATTTATAACGCAAATTGTACTACACTTGAAAATATAAAAAAATCAATAAATGCATTAAATACAACGAGCATTTTCTTTTAATGTAGTATTCGCAACTTGACTAAAAAAGTAATGCCAAAAATATATATCAAAATAAACCCTTTGCAAAATAATTTCATATTGGCAACTTCATAATTGACATATACAGGGTTATTCTAAACATGTGCGAAAATCTTTAACCAAGTATAGCTGAAATTATTTAACCCATAGATCATACACATGTAAATGTGTATGATCTAAGATTTAACCCCTAAATCATCTAGTATTTTTTTTCAAATTCGGCACCGTTACGGAGATAGGGATTTCAAAGATTTTTTACATCATTTCACTAAAATGTACATATTTTTTGTTTCTTGTATTGTAACAAACTTCGTGGTTTTGGAAAGCTAACAGACCAAGCTTAATTTTCAGTAGAGAAATGTAGAATTGAATGTAAAATTAGATGAAATCTGACCCAGAAGTGAAAAGATGGTTTTAAAATGTTTAAATTAGGGTAAGTATATCTTGTAAACGAGATTGTTAACCTAAATTTTTTTTGCAGCTATTGCATTTTTTTAAATACCTAATAAGTCTTCGCCATTTATTTTTTTCGAAATTGTAATATTTAAAGTTATCTAACAAAGTTTCGAATAGAAATAACAATATAAATACGAGGATGGTTCATCAATTATTGTACCTAAAATAGTAGGCATTGACCGACAAATAAATAATTTTTCCTAGAAACATCACTTATTGACATTAGCATACCGTGTGCTCACTTCGAATACGCCCCATAAGGAAAATACATGCATTTGCGGAATTCTTCAATTTTCTGCTCCCCAAGTTGAAAACACTTCGAAGACAAGGTGTAGGCAGAAGGGACGTTAATTTTACAGAGATTACAGCTACTTTTTATTTTTAGAATACTAAATTAGATAATAAATTTGAAAAACTTTTTTGGAATTGTTATAGTATTACTACCAAATCAAATGCGCGAAAGCTGCCGACATGGAGTAGCGGTTGTGAAGCGAACTTCGGGAGTTCGAATCCTCTTCAGCTTCATTTTTTTAATTATTCTTTTATGAAAAACGTTTTATATACATAAATCCAACTGCGTTAATATTCTCTAAAAACAACAAAAAATACATGCATTTTTGGGTTTCATAAGAAACTAAAGAATAAAACAGTTTTATTTAACTTTTAAATTTACCGTTGCACCTTTAATAATAACAATTAAATCGTTTAACGCTAACTATTAGCGCAAGCAAAAATTTAAAATAAATCAAATGTTCGAATGAATTATCTACCATCTGCATTCAAAGAGTAACCCAAAGAATTATAAAATTATCTCCGATTTGAACAAGCGTTCTTGGTGTAATTTATCTAGAATATTCAATAACCTTGTGTATTTAGAGAATAATAACATAATAGAATTTACAAAAATTAAACATTTTTCATGAGAGATACTTTTAAAAAACATAAAGCGGGAGGGAGGATTCGAACTCCCAAAGATCGCATTACAAAGTTAATTCTTTACCACTGCGCCACACTGATGGCAATCAGGCTTCGAATTTGGTGATATTACTACACTAATTGTATAAATTTGTCCCTTCTGTGTACACCTTGTTTTGCATTATCAACTTGGGGAGCGGGAAATTGACGAATTCCACAAACGCATGTATTTTCCCTATGGAACGAATTCAAAGTAAGCACACGGGATACTAAACTGTAGGTGTCTATCTTCTTGTTTATAAAAGTCATACATTTAATATTACTTTGGTGGTGGTGATTTTGTGAAATGGACAAAAGGGCAGTCAAAACACTCTTTTACGAAGCGTTTATCACAAATTAATAAATACATGTCCGGAGTGTTGGGTTATTCTACCCCGTCATATCAAGTAATTAAGAAATGGTGCCAGGATTTCAAATTAGGAAGGAAGTCGTGTCAACATTCACCAAGTGCTGGACCACCAAAAACTATTGTCGCCCGAGAAAATATTGATTTGGATCATGATATGGTACTGAGTGTTAGGAGAATTATGGTCACATATTGCTTCGACATGCAACTTTTCCGTTGGAAGCGTTGAGAAAATTTTGCACGAGGAATTGGCTCTAAAAAAATTTGCGGACGATAGATTCTGAAAATATTGTCACCTGATCAGAAGCGGGACAGATTTTTTACTGCTGCGAGCAATTTGAGATTAATGGCCACGGATTTTAATGGGTGTTTGGAAAGATTTGTAACTGTAAATGAAACCCGGATTCATCACTTTGATCCAGAGTCAAAACGGCAAGAGTATGGAATGGCGGCATCATGGTTCCCCGCCCCCACAAAAATTCCATATGACTTTATCGGGCGGAAAGATAATGGCAACGGTGTTTTGGGATTCTAAAGGAGTTCTTCTTGTTGATTATTAACTACGTAGTTATACAATAACGGAAGACTATTACGCAAAACCCAAACCAAAAATTCGTGAGGCTATAAAGCAAAAAAGGCAAATTGAATCGCGGCGTTCTGTTCCATCAAGACAACGCTTCCGCTCACAAGAACTATTTTCATAAAACATTTTTGTAGGGTCCTATATACATATTTCTCCTATTTTAATTAAAACATTCTAACACAAAACAATTTTTAATTTCTCTCAAGATAAAAAATTTGTAGAAACTATTTCTAATGTTAATAAAATATATTGTTTGTTGCCAAATTTAAATTTTATGAACACAGAAATATGTTTATCAATAAAAAACACGTGGGGTCAAGATGTGAAAATGTTAGCTGACACACGACTCGATGTAGAAATACGCTAGTTTAAATATTATGAACGCGTAAATTAGCAAAACTAAGTTATCTGATTGCATTGATACCAACTACAGCTTTATCAAAAACTAAATTTTAAGTGTACCTATTCATATCATCATCATCATCATCATTGACAGCCTTTTTTTGTCCCACTGCTGGGCAAAGTGGCACAACAATAATGGCCAATCCAGAACTGACGATAATAATTAATGTTGAATGCCCGAAATATCGAATGTAAGTACATATAATGCAAATATGTAAACTGCAGAAAAGTTTAACCGCAATAACGTCGAAAGTAAAACCGCCAGAAGAAAATATCGTCGATTGTATTTAATATCGAATGCAAAAACGTGCAAACTGAAAAAGGGGAAATAAAGAAATAATATCGAATGAAATGCCTAACAATAATAATATTGATAAATTAAGTTCCTATTATTGCCACAGGGACAGAGTCTCGATGTAAGCGGTAAATGATTAAGTGGTATTTATTACATTGGACTTAGACGTCAACACGGCTTACGTCGATTAAACGCCAATATGAAACGGCCTATAAGCAATTACATACATACGTACAATGTACAATAGGTGAAGTAATTGAAATAATGTTTTCAATTTTTTTTTAATAGCATTGAACGTTTTTTTCTCTCTTACATTATTTTTCGACATTATTGCTATTGAAGTTTTCGTCATTTGATCTAATTTTGATTAAACAATTTTATTATCCATGATTTTGTCGTTCGATGTAATATCTTTTCGACGTTATTAAATTCGGCATTTTTTCAATCATTTCCATTAGCCAGTGTCGTAGTCGATATTACTGCATCCACTTTATTTCCATCCGACATTTTTGTATTCGACTTTATTTCCATACGGTTCCGTATTCGACGTTATTGCATTCGATATTTTTGCCCTTCCATATTATTTCCATTTGAATTTTTGCATTTGAAGTTTTTACATACAATATTTTTATTATTAGATTTTTCCATTTAGCATTTATACCTGTATTCGATGTTGTTGCAATCGACATTTTTACCATTCGTTTTTTCCATCTTACATTATTTTATTGGAAATTTTGTATTCAAAGTTTTTGTCATACGACCTAATTGTTCAGCATTTTTGTATATAAATATCACTTATGGTTTCCGAGATATTAAATTAAAATCATCTTTAGAAGCTGACAGTTAAGGGGCTGTATCTCCCTTAGTACACACTTTTTCAAAAAATTTTATTGATGATTTTCGTCTTTATTTTTCTTGTTTTATATGCTCTCAAACGTTGATTAACTATTATAGAAACACCTTGTATATTCGACGTTGTTTTTTCATCATAATTTTCATTCAACCTAATTTTGATTCAGCACTTTTGAATTCCATGGTTTTGGCATTAGATATAATCTCTTTTCGATGTTGTTACATACGGCATTTTCATATTTGACATTATTGTATCAACCTTATTTCCTTTCGACGTTTCATATTACTGTTTTTTGCATTCAATATATTCACACTCGACTTATTTCATTTGACATTTTTGCAATTTAATATTATTTCATCCAGAATTTTTGAATATGGCGTTATTGCATTCGACATTTTTACCATTCCATATTATTTTCTTTGGGAACTTGTGGATTAGGCATTAGAGGATTCGATATGTTTGCATGCGATATTATTTTCATTGGAAATTTGTGGGTTAGGCATTATTGCATTCGATGTTATCTCCATTCGACATTTTTGTCGATTTTTGTTTCCTTTCAGAACATTTAGAGGAACTATTAGGCATTATTGTATTGGGCATGTTTGCCATTACATTGTTTCTATTCGTGTTCGACGTTATTGCTTTTGATAATATATTTGCCATTTTTGGATTCGACCTTCTGCATTCGATATTATTTCCATTCGGCATTTTTTTTTCGATGTTGTTGTATTCGACATTTTTGTCATTTGACAATATTTCAAACCGGAATTTTTGAATTTGGCGTTACTGCATTCAACATTTTGGCTAATCGACAATATTTCCATTAGGAATTTTTGAATTCGTCATTAACGCATTCAACATGTTTACCATCAGATATTATTTCCATTCGGCATTTTTATTTTGCATTCCCTAATTTTTGTATTCGACATATTTACTTATACTTTATTGCAGTCTCCATTTAGGTTTCCGATAATATTCTTGTATTTCACTACTTGAGTGATTGAGAAATTACAATAAAAATTCATACACATTTATATGTATTTATGCAACGTCAATAAAACAATTTCTTTAAGAATAAATAATTAATACTATAAAAGAATATGCGTGTAAATGAAAATAATTAACAGTTTATTTGTAAAGCCTACTCTCCACCGTTATTACAAAACATATTTTGCAAGAAATGTATAGATATATATATATATATATGTGAATATATGACATTTTGAAACCATCAAACACTGTGAAGATATAAGGTGTCAGCTGTAATACTCGTAATAAATAATACAAACTATCAATGATAGCTACCTTGACACGGATTAAGTAGCAACCAATAACTTTTTACTTTCACATCTGTTAACGGAAACTTTATAATTACATCTGTTTTTAATTGAGTTTAATAGAAAAACTGCCAACATTAAACAAAAAAGTCGATACCGGAGGCTTGCGTGCTTTTCCACAATACATTTAAAAAAATAATTATATACTTAGCGAACGGAAACAAAGCCTAACTAGCCCAAATATAAAAATATTCAACCTAGCAAAATTAGGTAAATCATGTTCCCCCTCTACACACTGCTGCAATAGACTTGAAAATCGAAAGTAAAACCACTACAATTTGAAACAGTTCTCCAAGTTTATTTCGACTTCGTTCCCAGAAGGATCAAGTCTCATTTAGTGAAAGCGGTTTAATTATCAGTTCTCGATAGTTAAGTTATACAACATCTTCTGCAGTCTTCGAAAAATAGTAGCAATGAATAAAGCGGTTATAATCGCATTTTTCGGCTTGATTGCCGTATCAACGGTTTTTGGTTACTCAGGAGGAGCACCGGAAGATGTGTGCGACGATATGACACCAAAACATCCGGTAGATCCCCAAACTTCTGCTTTTCCGTATTCTGTAACTGTTAGTCAAAGTGAAGTTAAAGCTGGAGATAAAGTGCAAATTACTGTTAGCGGAGGAAAAGTTGAGAAAACTTTCAAGGGATTTCTGGTTCAAGTAAGACATGGGGATAAGGCGATCGGTTCCTTTGTTATTGCCGATACAGACAAATTCGCAAAAACCATTAACTGTCACGGAACCAAACAGGTAAGTTTAATAGAAGAAGAAAGCTTTAATTTTAAAAAAACTTATTTAACTATAAAAATTGTTAGTATAAAACAAAAATAAGTTTAGCACATAAAATATCAAATATAGAAACATTACAAAATAATGATTTTTCCAGAGCGGAGCTACACATAAAAATTCAACTGATAAGAAAACTATAACCCTAGACTGGATTGCGCCACCAAAATTCCAAGGAAAAGTAACTGTGTAGTAAGTTTCCTCAGATTCCTGTTTAAAACTTGATTTTTAATTAATGCCGCTTTTTTCAGTGCTACCGCGGCGAAAGATGGAGGTGTCTTCTGGGTTCGTCAGAAACAAGCCGAAATTAAAATTAATTAAACTGTTGAGTTAAATCAACAATCATTATGTCAATTGTTATAACCACAATATTGGTTTATAAATAAAATTAACTACTTATAACTATGTACATATGTATTTTATTTTTCTAAGTATAAGTGTTACCTGCTGTAACCTTCAATTATGAGCCTACATTTACCGGGAATTTTTTAAACCTATGCCCTGTGAAGTAAATATAATAAAATCTAGTCAGCCATGAAATGACACACAAAATATAATTGCATATTTGAAAAAAAAAAACATGTATTTATTTATCCCAGGGTCATCATAATTTTTATAATTCTGTTGTTAATTATTGCTTTCTGTAAATTCGTCACAACTGAGATCCGTTCTGCTTCGGTTTTTTCATGTTATGGGATAGGTAGTACCCTAATATTTTTAGCGTATTACTGAATATTTAATGTCTACATTCGTGTACTATTATTTTCTATTGTTATTATTTGTATATTAGCTACATAACGTCAGGAAAACCATTGGATATAATAATTATAATTATTTAAACATCAGTAAGCTACCCGTTTCCGTATATTTCATAAGTGCTCTTGAAATTTAACGTTATAGCCCTGATACTTTTACACATACAGCCAGTGGCGGATCCAGGTGGGAGGTAAAAATAATTATAATTCATGAAATTTAATAATACACCGAGTTGCTCATTAGTGTGTCAAAGTTCAATATTGATATGATTAAAATGATTAGAAATTTCTTTTAAGTGGTGTAGAGTCAAAATGCGCACATAAAAATTTTTTAAATGCAAAGTGATTTTTTAAAAATTCAATTGCAGCAAGCCTAGAAAAAAAGCTATTCCGTCTGCAGTCAGCTGTAATGAGCTTTGAATGACATTTACCTGTATGTCAAACTGTGTGACAGTTCAGGTAGTTAAAAATTTTGGCCCAACAAAATGTAAAAATGAACAAGTATTTAGTTGCAACTGATTTGTAATTTATTAAGGTAAGTAAATTACACGTTTTTCGTCAAGATTTCTTTTACAGCAAGTGTTCGAAATGTCCACCCCCTTGCTCTATACACAATCTTGCTCGTTTTTGTAAACTTCGAGACACATTTTCGAGCATGTGCTGTGAGTTATTTATTTCGTTGCATTTATGAATTATTCTTGCTGTAAGCTCATCTAAATTTTGTATTGGTGTCTGATAAATAAATTTTTCACATAGGGCCAGACAAAAAATCCAACGTTGTTAAATCACAGGACCTGGGTGGATAAGCAACTGGAGTGTTCCGACTGATTACTCTATTGCCGAAGAATTCCTGAATAAAATTCAAGTTCTCCAGAGTACAATGAACAGGCGAGCCATCCTGCTGGAAGTACCCTTCCCGCAGCTCTTGGTCATCTAACTGATTAATAAAAGGTTCCAAAATCTCTTCGCGATACCTTAATGCATTGATTGTCCCTTGAAAGAAAATTGGTCCTACAAGTCGTCGTCGGCTAAGACCAATCCACACGCCAAGCTTTTGCGGATGAAGTGGTGTTTCTCTAAACGCATATGGATTCTCCGCAGACCAAATTCTCATATTTTGGGAGTTCACATATCCAGATAAATGAAACCATGCTTTCGTCCGAAAAAAACACGTTGTTCAAGTCGTTGTCTTCAGGAAATGCGTTTAAAACCATTGACAATATCGTTCTCTTAGAGGCATGTCTCCTGGTAGAATCTTATGAACTGAAGTTACTTTATATGGGAATAACTTTAAATCTGCTTTAAGAATATTCCTCGTGGTTGTGTAAGACAAATCAATGCGCTGTGAAAGACGTCGAAGTGAAGTTGAGGGAGCTTCAGCCATTATTTGTCTAACATTTTCCAGGATGTCTGGTGTGCGTTCTGTAGGTCTACCGCTACCATTTCTGCGTGTAACACCACCTGTTTCATCGAATAATTCCACAGTGTGCCTTAGAGCATCGTAAAATCGAATGTATTCAACAATTCCAAAATGGTCTGTAAAATCGTTGAAGCATTCCTGGATCGAATACCGCCACTCACCATTTATGATGATTCCAGTTCGGTAATAAGCTTTTACCATAAATATCTTATTCTGCACTGTGAAATTCATTTTTGAATAAATAATTGAAGCTTCTTTATTTAATTATTGGCAGCTATGCTGTTACAATTTTCATATTGTCAGATTCTAAAGCTTAATATAGACGGGACAATCCCTAGGCTACTGCAATTGACTTTTTAAAAAATCACTTTGTAAATGTAATTAAAGAATTACACTTGAGGGAGAAGTTATCCAGTGATAACTCTCCTACCTAATAAAATAAATGTTCACTGATTTTAAATATCCGTATAATATAACTGATTACTGATTTAGCACATCCGTAGGCCACTGTTTTTTTTTAACCGTCTTCTGATTTCTGGCGGAGTGTAGAGTTGTTTTGCTTACTCGTTGGGGTGTTCTGGGAGGAGGTCGAGGTAGTTTCTTGTGAGTCTGTTGACTTCTTCTCCAACAAGCGGTATACCAGAGTCGTTGTGGAGGGTTTTGTTGCTAATATACCATGGTGCATTGTAGATCATTCTAAGTATCTTCGATTGGAGTCTTTGTATTATTTGTGTGTTAGATGGTTTGGCACAGCCCTAGAGTTGGACTCCATAAGTCCAAATTGCTTTCCATGTGAGTTTTTGATCGATTGTTAGCCCTAGATTTCACTTGACTGTTTAGTGGTAATTGTGTTGTTTAATGTGACAGGAGGGCGCATGATATGTCGGTTGATAAAAGTGATTTGTGTGGATTTGGTGTGGTTAACTGTGACTTTCCATCTGTCTAGCCAATCTTGTATCAGGTTGAGGTGTGTTTGCAAGTTTTCAGAAGCTATTTGAGGATTAGCACTTATTGAAATTATGGCGCTATCGTTGGCGAACGTGGCAATTGTAGTAGAATTTGTGGTTGGGATGTCGGCCGTGAAAATTAAATAGAGAAAGGGATCCAGGACGCTTCCTTGGGGAACACTGGATTGGATAGGGTGATAGTTGGAGGTTTGAGTGTTGAAACTTACTTGAAAGTATCAGTCTATGAGATAGGATTTTAAGATCAGATAGTGGGGAGTGGAAAGGAACGATTTGAGTTTATATAGGAGACCTTCACGCCATACTCGGCCGAAGGCTTGTTGAACGTCCAGGAAGGCAGCTGTGTATAATTTTTTCTCTTCTAGGCTGCTGTGTATGCTTCTAATAATCCTGTGGCATTGTTGTACCGTTGAATGCCTCTCCTGAAAGCCGAATTGGTGTGTTGGTAGTACTGCGTTTATTTCAGTGTCTTCATATATTCTTTTCAGCAGTAGTCTACCTAAGGTTTTGGACAGGATCGATAGCAAACTTATTGGTTGGTACGAGGAAACTAAATTTGGAGGTTTATTGATCATTATTATTTGCGCAAACTTCCAGGCGATCGGTTAGTATGTTAGTCTTAAGATACTGTTATAAATTGCGGTTAGCAAAACTAATGCTTTTCTGGTACTTGTTTTGGAGAGAAAGGTTTAATCGGAACCATCATCGGGCAGGAGATGTCCAAGAAGTTTTTAACCTGGTCTGCTTTGCCATATACGTCGTGCTCTTCTTTTTTGTGCAATTACGTGTTTTGTATGTACAGGGATGTTTACCACAGGTCCTTGTCCTGCGTTTATTTGAGGGGTGGCCACAAGTGCACCTATATGTATAGTTTTGGTGAGATAGTGTACTGCACTATCAATCACGTCTGGGATTTTTAGAGGAATATTTAGGCTTAGGTGTTCATCTAGGTAGGTTTGAAATACGCACCAGCTTGTTTTTGGTGACGTTATCTTGGGAACTGTTGGGCGATTGATAATATAAGTGCTAAGGGTAGTGATAATGGGAGTGTGATCAGTGGAGAGAAGAGAGATCCCAGGATGCTTCTATAGTAACATAGTTAGGAGATATGCTTTTAAAGACGAAGAAATCGAGAAGGTCTGGAATTTTACCTGGGTTTGATGGACAGTAAGTGGGTTGGCCTGAAGATAAATAAGAACAGTTTGAGTTAGTGATTGCTTGTCTCAAATTTCTACCTTTCGGTGTATATAATCATTAGATATTTTGGAGAAATGTGTAATTCAACCAATGAATTCTAAGAAAACATTCAATATTCTTCTAGTTGCTCTATTAAAGGGTGCATGTCTACTAAAAATTGCATTATCCATAAACAATATTTGAGAATCTCGTATTCCACACTGTACTTTCACTTTTTGGTCTTAAATTGCCTTGGATTATGATCTTTAAAATTTGTTTACAGTCAATTTCACTGCATTTTTATTCTTTTTTTCTTCGCAGGCATTCATGTGTTCCTCCGGTCTCCACACCTATCCGTACACTTTTCCCACCCATTTCACTTACATCTTACATTACATTAACTTACCACTTGTTCCTTCTGTTTTCTGAACTTATTGTTCCTAAATTACTTCTCAGTATTCTTCTTTCAAATCTTATCTCTTCCTTCCGTTTTTCTGTTAGTGCCATGTTTCTGTAGCATCTGTTATTACTGGTCTAATTAATGTTTGATATAAAGGACATCATTTATGAAGTCAAGCGGTTTTTTTTCGTTGCTATAATAAGGCAAAATGTTGAACAATTCAAGTGACACATCATTTTGTAGCTCTAAGTCATAAGTTTTGTCATATAGAGTTCTGGCCGATTGCTGATCGTGTAAAAATAGTAAAGCTGTTTAAGAAGCGGCTCTGCAACTCTAGCTCGAGATTTTCTTAGAGAGTTACAGCGCAATGTTGCTCCTGCGATCAGAATTCGAAAATGGACAAGGCAGTTTGAAAGAAATGATACTCTAATGGTACGTATCCACGATGAGGCAGAAATCTCGTGAGTTTTGCGCAAGACTAATCTCATGAAACAATTATTTCACAATGTGTTTCCACTGAGCAGGGCAAATGTAGTCATTACTCACTCACGCACGTCTCCGGTGAAAATTTGGTCTCCTTAGTCCATGTTGAGATATTATCGTGTTTCCACGATACACTTCTACCTACGTAATATTTATAATTTGACTGTCACATTTGTATTTTAATTATTGTTATTTTTATTCGGTGAAGTGAGTGTGATGGTGTCAAAAAAACAAAGACGAAAACCTGCAGCTTGTGCTTACGCAATTCTTTCACTAAAGCCAATTAGATCACATAAATGTTGGGTGCGCAATTGGATTAAAAAAAGAGAAAATGGCAGTATTATGAAAAACTTGCTAGAAGAATTAAAATGGGAAGATGAGCAATGTTACAAAAATTTTCTACGAATGTCCGCTGGTGATTTCACCTATTTACTAGAGAAAATAAAGTTTGCAATAGAAAAACAGAATACAGTGATGCGAAATGCAATTCCAGCAGCAGAGCGTCTTGCTCTGACTCTTCATTTCTTGGCTTCAGGTAAAAACTATTTTAAATCCTTGTTCTGATATACAGTATTACGATAAATATTTATTATCATTTATTAATAAGTACATTTGTTTACAGGCGACAGCTACCATTCACTTATGTTTTTATTTCGTATACCTGTATGTACCATTTCAAAAATTATTCCTGAAGTATGCACTGCTATATACGATGTTTTGAAAGAAGAATACTTAAAAGTAAGTTTGACCAGCAATTTTATGAAAATGAGCTTTATTTTCCATTAAAATATAAATTCAACAAAAAATTATCAAACAAGTTTTATTTTGCATTATAAGTGTAAAAAGTCCGTCGATCCTTCATAAAACGTTTGGGCATTTTCTGACAGAGAAAGAAAGAATAATTTGATCGTCTGTTGTCGATTGTTGTTCATCTGTTTGCGTTGGAACTGATGGTTGAGAATTAACATTAGGTATTTGCTGCAGAAATTCTAGAATCGTGCAGATCATTCATATCCAGTATGATTCGCTGTATTTTCCTTTTAGCTTGTGATTGCAAATCAGGTGCTTTGGAACTCATACTTCATAACTCGTCTGCAACATAATCACCAAATATTTCAAACGAATCTGCTGGAGCTGACATGATTGCAAGGCATCGATTAAGCACAGCTTGTTGTTCTAGTTCCCTCTTTTTTTTTGTTTACGACTTTGTTCTCTGTTGTAAATTGTGTTGCAACTCTTTGAAATGATGGAGATGGTGTTGTAACACCTGATGTTGATGTTGATGGTGTTGCAGCATCTGATGGGAATGGGGATGGTGTTGCAACACGTGACGTTGATGGTGTTGCAGCATCTGATGGTGATGGAGATGGTGTTGCAACACCTGATGGCGATACAGATGACAAGAAATCCTCAGAACCAGAATAATATTGGCTTTCATTTTCAATTTCCTGAGTTTCGTTATGGATTTTTTCACTTGTATTTTCTTCATTTGACTGAAAAAAATAAATATAGATTATATAATTTATAATAAATGTTTGATGTTTACAGACTCCAAGTAGGTACAGAAGAAGAATGGTTACAAATTGCACAAAATTTTGAAGCGAGATGGAATTTTCCCAATTGTGTAGGTGCGTTAGATGGAAAACACATTAATATAAAAGCACCTAAACACAGTGGAAGCCTGTATTATAATTATAAAGGGATGCACAGCATTGTTTTAATGGCCTTGGCTGACGCAAAATATAAATTTACTTACATCAATGTTGGTGATAATGGCCGAATTTCTGATGGCGGTGTTTTTAATAACTGTTCTTTGTCAAAACAACTAGAGAATAACACTGTGAAGCTACCAACATCTAGACCATTACCAGGACGTGTTCAAAAAATTAATTATGTTATTGTGGCAGATGACGCGTTTGCCATGAAACCATACGCGTTCAGAACTGTGCATGGTGCACAAAGAATATATAATTACCGTCTTTCAAGAGCAAGGAGAATAATTTAAAATGTTTTCGGTATAGCTGCAGCTAGATTTCGTACACTGAGAAGACCTATTGAGTTGGAGCCAGAAAAAGTTTCAATTATTGTATCGGCAATATGTGTTTTACATAATTTCCTAATGACACGTTCTCCACGAATTTACGCCCCACACGGGAGTTTTGATACCGAAAATCATGAAAACGGTACTATACAACCAGGAGAATGGCGAAAACAAAATAATAGCTTAGCTCCACTACAAGTCAACCATAATTTTCGTGGAAACACACTTGCCAAGGCTGTACAGATGGAATTTACACAGTATTTTCAAGAAGAAGGCGAAGTTCCGTGGCAATACCAGTATATATAAATAAAATAAAATAAACTTACCAATGAATCGATTGTCGTTTTATTATTAAAATCGTTTGGTCCATTTATGAATTTTAGAGCATCGTAAAATTCCCATCTAACTATAAAATTGTCACCAGCTACTTGACCGCTTTTCGTCTTCAAACGTTTTCTGTTAATGCTTTGAACTTGACATCGAAGGATATGTATTTTTTCATTTAATTCTTGAACAGGAATTCCCATTGTATTTGAAATTTCATCAAGTGATGCTTTTCTCAAATTTCTGTTTTTATAGTTTTCTAAAGAAACGTCCCACAAATTGGTATGTGACTCATACAGTTCAATTAAGGTTAGTGTTAAATCTCTTGTCCAATTTACATTTGGGATTTTTCTAGTGTTTTCCCGTTTATTTTCATTAATATCCATAATTTGTTCAGTGTGTCAACTAATAAATAAGGATATTGTTTATAAATTAACATTATTCGAAGATAAACACAAAAATGCAATTACTTACCAGGGTTTGTTGTTTCAATAGTATAGATACAAATTCACGAGATAAATAACGCGAGAGAACCACATAACTCACGTGCTGCAGGTGAAATAAATGTCGCAGACGAGATGAGTCATATTTCGCGTTTACATGATGAGACTTGTCGATGAAAATTAATTTGCACGAGATAATGTTTCATGAGATATTTTTCAATATCTCATATATCTCGGGACTGTTTCCACTTTAAAATTTAGTTGTTGCTGAGATTTTTTTCTCATGAGACCAATATCTTATCGTGGATACGTACCTTAAGAGAGTGCTAGAAGGAGACCAAAGACCCGACAGGTAAGAACTCCTGCTGGAATCTTTCAAAGTAGGAATATGATAAACACTAATCAAAGTTATTCCACGCAACGTATAACACAGGAACTGCGAATCTCTCACCACAGTACTCACCAAACTTTGAAACAGGATTTGCGTTTACAGCCATACAAATGGCAAAAGGCTCAAAAACTTCAACCAGGTGAGAAGTTTGGCAGTTTGCAATTTTGTAACTGGATCTTAGATCTTAAATGAGGGTAATAATCTAATTGATAATTTGATTATGAGTGATGAAGCTCATTTCCAATTAAGTGGAAAAAGAATATACAGAATCAACGTTTTTGGGTTGCACAAAATCCTCATGTTTTATTTCAACAACCACTACACTCACAAAGGGTTTCGGTTTGGTGCGGTATATGTTATACTGGCATTCTAGGCTATTATTTCTTCGAAGACCACAATGGAAACACAGCGTCAATTCGGAACAATATGCAGAAATGCTACAAACATTTTTAGTGGACGGTTATGAACCATGTACAGTTTCTTGATGGTATGTGGTTCCAACATGATGGAGCACGACCACATATAGCCACCGACGTAGGCACGATTGTGAGGTTTCAACAAGGAGGGGTGCATTTTAATATTTTAGAAGCAAAAATATATGTTATTATAAGAAAAACCCGAATTAAAACATCTGCTTATTCATTTTGACCAGTGGCGGTCGGTGATGTTTCAACAAGGAGGGGTGTATTTTAATTTTAACAGCAAAAATATATGTTATAAGAAAACACTTACTTGAAATTAATGTGAAGTTCTTAAAAACACGTTAAAAGTTTATAAAATCCATTCTTGTAAATTGCTTTCAAACAATAATATAAGATAGTCATCGAATCAAAAAAAAAACCCAAACACATTTAATTTTTAAAATGAAATTCTACTCGTCAATTTTTCATCAAAATAATTTTGTCTGCAACGCTTCTTCAAAATTATGAATTACGTTAACTAAACTCCTGCTGATAGACATTGTAGCCAAAGCATTCAAGCGCTCGTTAAGCATGGTATTTCGTAGAAAGCTTTTTATACGCTTTAATGTGGAAATGCAACGTTCAGCTTCGGCGGTTGTCATAGGTCTTGTTACAATAATATTTAGAAGTCTCAGTGTTTCCACGATACACTCACAACGGTATGACAGGTAGCTGGTCGAAAATCAGATCGCTCTGCGCAATGTCATATGCCAGGGGTGATGCAAGGTAAAACCCGAGATCTCCATTCTCCATTATAGACTATTGGCTTGCTGTAGCTGCCCTACTGAAAAAATGTTACTTATGGTATCAGATGCCGCTCCTCACATGGTTAAAGCTGGGCAAAAACTTAAAACAATTTACCAAATTTAGTTCATGTGACTTGTTTACCTTATGGATGTAACAGAGTAGCTGAACATATTAGATGTTGAAATCGTTAAAGAATTTAAAGGCAATATTTTTAACAGTTCCAGATAACATCGGATGGGACCGCGGTGATCGAGTGCGAGAACGCATTGACCACTCGAGGTCACACTGAATTGCGCTTGTTCCGGCGTGGTTTCGAATCCCCGCTGGGGCGACCGCAATTCAGTTAGTTAAGTTTAGGGTGCATGCTGCATGAATGGTTAGTGTGTAAGGGACGCCCGCACCCCCCTGAAGTAATGCGAAAGCGGTTCCGGGGGGGGGGGCGGTAGTATGAATGTGTAAAAAAAAAAAAGATAACATCGGTAATTCAGTAAATAAAAAATGTTTATGCGTTTTAGAAAAAAATAGCAGCTTCAAAACCCTTGAGGACATTTACAAAATTTTGAATGGCAACTTTGATTGATTTAGGTGTAGAATTTTCGGCTTTAACAAGTTATTTTAAATATGCCCCAATTACCTCGGTAGATGTTGAAAGGAGCTTTTCAAGTTATAACAATATTTTGTCAGATAAAACACAAAATTTCCGCGTAAATAACTTGGAAAAACACATAGTCGTAAATTATAATCAAAGATATATTTAGTGTTGTTATAATACACATACTTCCCCATTTATATCAGCTTCTGTAAATAAATTGTATAAAAAATAATATGGATTTTATTCGAATGCGAATACTCATAAAAACACACTAGATCAGAACAGCAAAATTATAGTTTTACAAAATGTACATTATTTGAATTTTTTGGCATTTTTCGTAATTTTGTACTGCATATATACAGGGTGAATAAATAGTAAGGAACATCGATGCTACAGCCTTAAATAATAACTTTACGAAAAAAAGTTTCTAGCAAAAGTTTCGTATCATGTTATTTGCCACAATTTGGCGTTTTTCGTTTTTTTCGATTGTCATATGTTTTATCTATTACGTCATCGCCATTGTTTCTAAATAGCAACCTATACTTTTTACAGCATGACCAGTTAGTGCTTTTATTCTCTATACAGCCTTGTAAAAATATCATACATTTGCACAATAAAAATTTCTCGTTTGCGCATCTAAGCGGCGCCGACTTTGTACAAAATTCTGTAGGTTTTAGAACATGAATCTACAGGATTTTGTACAACATTTTGCTGTATGACACGACACCGCATTTTGTAAAGACACTTTGAACAAAATTTTGTATAAGATTCTGTGCCGTGTCATACAGGGTGGTTGGTTTTTAGTAACCGGCCAGTATCTTCGGTAATATCAGATATATAAAAACAGTCAAAGGAAAAACCTACTACCATAGCAACAATAATAATTTTTGGGATAAATGCCCAACTTTGGTTTTTCAAATGCAACACCCTGTGTATGTTTATGTTAGACGACCACTTTAAATTCTCTTTTCATTAATGTATAACAATTCAAGATTCGCATTTCCATAAGAATAGAAAAGTCAAATCTTAATAAAATCAGAAGAGTTGGCCATGATCGTCTTTTATTGGGTTTACTGATATCAAAAGAATAACAATTTTAACTGAAAGCTTCTAGTTCAACAGGTATTTAAAGTGTTCACCATTACATTCCAATCATTTATGGACCCTCATACTTACATTTCTTCTAGCATTCTGAAACATTTCCGGTGTAATCAATCGACAAGCTGCAGTTATCTTCTTCATTAGTTCCTGAAGATTATGAGAAGGCGTATAGTACACAACATCTTTCTTCATTCCTCGTATAAAAAAATTACGCATTGACAAATCAGATGAAAACAACACAGCGTACCCAATTTTTTACTATTGGTATAAATTTCTGTTTAGCAACTCCAATAATGAATACAAATACAAAAGTAGTACAAAAACCAACACCAACAACTTTAAATAAACTCTAATCTGCTTTAAAATTAACAACGACGACAAACAATGTACTGCTCATAAATTATCAGAAACTGCCTTAAATAATGCAGTGTGACAATTGTTTAGATCTGAAATAAAAGACGACCATGGCCAACTCTTTTGATTTCATTATTTGACTTTTGTCTTGTTGGAATGTAAGTCTTGACTAATGAAAAACCAACCATCCTGTATATTTGAAATATGCTTAAAACTGTAATACAATATTATCAATTTAATGTGCTACCGATTGTACATTACCTGAAAATACTTCCTAGTGTCAGTTCTGCAAATTTGACAGTGTAAGAAAGAAATCTTTTAAAAAAATTAAATATTTTCAGAATTCTTTGATAATGCAACCAATTTTTGAATTCACCAGTTATTTACCATATTTTTATATTCATATGTCATAACCTTACAAAAAGAGGGTTTTGAGATTTAAATACATTTTCCTTGTACAAACAATCTTAACATGAATTGATTTGATGTGTGGTTTCAAATAAATGAAAATAGACACATCTTCAAAAATGCTGGAAATTTAACAAAATTACAGAAATGTAACGAATTTTAAAATATCTGAAATTTTCCAGAGGTATTCCCAAAAATTAAAATAATGTGCATTTATCATATAATACCATTACTTCAACACATTGCAATATTATTATACTTTCAATCTATATCTGAAGACATTTCCCTAACATATTGAATGGGAAAAGGTTGCATAAAGTAGTCGCAATGCAAGAAGACTAGAGTAGGATTAAAATGAAAACCATACCTGCCAAGTTGCTGAGGGCATTTATATCGTAAAGTTAGCTTAACTAGAAACAAATGCAGTGTCGCAACTTACTTACTTTACTTTAATCCTCTTTGCTCCGGTCGGAGCATAGGGCTTCTACGAACTTCTTCCATTCTTCTCAATTCTTCGCTACTGTTTTTACTTCTCTCCATGTTATCTTCTTCATTTCTATCTCTTTTGCTGTACTTCTCTTCCATGATTCTGCTGGTCTGCCCACTTTCCTCTTCCCTGTTGGTTGGTAATCTAAAGCTTTTGTTATGTCGTTCTCATTTTTCCTCAAAGTATGCCTAATAAACTTCCATTTTCTTCTACTTATCGTTGCTGCTACTGGTTCTTGTTTAGTTTTTTCCCATAATTCTTCGTTTGATATACGGTTTGGCAAGTATATCTTTAGAATCTTCCTTAAGCACTTATTTACAAATGTTTGTATCTTCTTTATAACTCTCTTCTCTGTTTTCCATGTTTCTGATGCGTACAATAATATGCTTTTCACATTCGTGTTGAATATTCTGGCTTTTGTTGCTAGTGTTAGTTCATTGGAACCCCAAATTTTCCTTTTAGTAGAACGCATTCTGTGCTTTATTTATTCTTGCATTCACTTCTTCTTCTATTCCTCAATTTTTGTCTAGTATACTCCCCAAGTAGCAGAATTTTTGTACACTCTCTATTTCTTCTTCCTCAATAAATATTCCCATCTCTCGTTCAGTGTTTATTTTCATTATTTTTGTCTTCTTTGTGTTTATGCTGAGTCCAATATTTTTTTCTTCTTTGGACACTTTTCATTTTTCTTCTGCATGTGTTGTCTTTTTTCGGATATCAAACATACATCATCAGCAAATTCTAAATCTTCAAGTTGGTTAAAAGCATTCCATCTTATCCCTGTTTTGTTTCGTGTTGTCTTCTTCATGATCCCGTCTACCAGTATCAGAAATATTGTTGGCGATAATATGCATCCTTGTCGCACTCCACTGTCTATGCTTATTGGTTCAGTTAATTCCCCATTATGCATAATTTGCGCGGTATAATTTTTGTAGAATATTCTTATTACCCTGATGTACTTGGACGGAAGTCCATATCTTCTTAGTATGTCCCACATCCTTTCTCGATCCACTCGGTCAAAGGCTTGTTTAAAGTCAGTGAAGTTTATATATATATATCTTATTCTGCCATTCCCGGGTTTGTTCCAATATAATTCTTAAGGTGCTTATATGATCTGTACATGTTTTGTTTCCCCTGAATCCGGTTTGGTTAGGTCTAAGTATTCGGTCTATTTCTCCTTTCATCCTCTCCAGCATTATCTTTGTCATTATCTTGCTTGTTACGCTCAGCAGCGTTATCGCTCTCCAGTTCTCACACTTTGTGTGGTCTCCTTTCTTCGGTATTTTGACAATTATTCCCTTCTTCCATTCCTCAGGTACTTTCTCTTCTTTCCATACCTTGCTTATTAGTAGGTACAAAATATTTGTTGAGGTGTCTCTATCTGCTTTTAGTAGTTCTGCCGTGATGTCTATTCCGGCTGCTTTTCCTCCTTTCAGCTGTTTAATTGCATTGTTTATTTCCTCGTGTGTAAATTTTGTTATTGACAAGTTTAGTTCCTTGCTTGTTTCTTCCTCCTCTAGTTCTTGTTCTATCTCTTTCTTAGCATATATTTCTCTGAAATGTTCTAGCCACCTTGCAATTATTTCTTTGTTATTTTTTAGTATTTTACCCTCTTTGTTTTTCACATGCACAGTGCTTGTTGTTCCAGTTTGGCTCAGTTTCTTTGTAGTTTTATATAAAGTTCTTAAATCATTTTGTCTAGCCGCTGTCTCTGCTTGCACAAGTAGCTCCTCTTGGTACTCTCTCCTATCTCTCCTGGCGCTTCTTTTAATTTCTTTATCTTTTTCTTTATACTCTCTTTTTAATCGTTCTTTGTCTTCTTGTTCTTTCTCTATTATCTTGTGTTTTATTTGTCTTCTTTGTTCTATTTTCTTCCACGTTTCTTGAGACAGCCATGTTTTATTAGTTCTTTTTTGTATCCCTATTACCTCCTTTGCCGTTTGTTTATACATGCATTTGTATTTTTCCCATAATTCTTCAATAGTACTTTCTTCTGCATTTGGGATTGTGTTGGCTACTTCTCTCAGTTTTGTTCTATACTCTGTCGCAACTTAGGGTCTTCATTTTATCCTACTCTGGTCTTCTTACATTGCGACTACTATACCAACCTGCTTACATAATTAATATTATCTCATAAACATTTGATTCTCACAAGTTACTTTCCATTGTAAAATTCACAAAGATGTAAAACATTTGGTTATCCATTCTGTTGACCGGCATTCTCTATAGTTCAAAAAGGGAAACTACATGAGGGGCAAAGGAAAAAAGTGTAATATGAATCATTTAGGAAGCATGAAATAAGAGCATTGTTTTATAATAAAGTATTTAATCAATTACAAGCAGTATAATATACTTATGCAGAATTTTCATAACTATGATATTTTTATTACAAATACATCCTAATTCTAAAGGCATTGATAATATATTTCGTTTGTATATCTAATATACCAGTAAAATTTTATATAAAGGACAACATTGCTTATACTTTAATAATAATAATAAAATTTAAACAAATAACTATAAATTTCCCATTCAAAATTACAAAACAAACAGAGCACACAAAAAGCCGTTATATAAAAGTAAATATTCATACGGAAAATTTTAAAAAGGATTATTTTCAGTACGATTTTCACCAGAACACGAATGTCAAATTTATGTTGGATCATTGCGAATAAATGTACTCTATACTATATATTCATGCTTACATTTACCTTGCTGACATGACACTTCACTATGCTTATATGATATCACATTTTGAAAGAGTACTTATACAAACAGCATTCTACATCTACAGTACAAAAATTATAAGATACTTAAATTCTTACCATATGCTTATAAAAACACTCCACATATAATGTACAAGAGTTCTCTTAAATGCATTACTCAAACATTATTACATTAAAAATGCAAATTCAACTTTTCCTAGCTGTGTGAATAATATAAGGGACTTTATACAAAAAATTGCAACTTTGTATGACTATTATTAAACCGGTTTTCTTTTTTAAACTTGTACAATATACACAGTATGTGGTTTCTTAAGATACCTTGTCCAAACTATATTTTTCAGAACACGCTCTAATACAGGGAATTTTTTTATGTGTTCATCTGTTGAAATATAACGGAACGAAATTTTAATTAAAATTTTTGAATGTTGTTTCATAAATCCACTATGAAGGGTAATTGCAATGAAAATGGAAAAGCAAACAGCATTTTAGAACTCGCTATAAAAATTGAAAATACATATAAATTTATGTAATTAATCATTACTGTAATGCAATAACAGTGTTGAAGGTCAAAGCTACTTTAATTTAAAGCTACCATTATTGCATGTCATCATAAACAAATATGCAAGAAAAGAAAAGCTGTAAAATGATGTGGAATTTGGCAATTATAATTTCAAATCTTAACTTTTTGAGACTACTTAAGAGTTTTTCAAAAAAAAGATCAATAATAAAATGAATTGCATTGGTTTTAGATTTGTGTTTTATTTATTTAGACTTGCATATTTCCTAATACAACAGTAGTTCTAAATTAAACTGACTGAACTTCATAAGCAACCCTTGATTATTTTATATATTCAGCTTTCAAGATAAACAGGGAAAAGTTGATAGTAACTCCTAGGAGGCAAGATTGTAATTGCAATCAGCAGATATCCGAATCAGAGAAGCATTATCTATTATAGAATTCACTCAGCATGGTAGAATTACTCAATATTTTATGAATTTTTCATACAAAATTTCATTATAATACTTCTATAACCTGAGCTTTTCTAACCTAATTCATTTAGGAAAAACAAAACTTGTAAAAGGGGGCAACAAAAAATCAGTAATAATTACCCAAGAACATTTTTTATATTTCTTACTTGCTTCATATCTTAGGTTTGTAAATAATTTTTGTTGCCAACTTACATAAGCAGAACAACATACAATACTTACTGAATTGATATTAATAAGAACATAAGCATTACTAGCTATCTAGTATTTGTGTGACACAAGAATTACAATTAATAGATAACACAAGAATAAATTGGAGATTCCACTCCTGTTTTAATAGGCAATAGTTAAGTTTCGTACATTTAAAACAAAAAATTATCAAATACACAGTCATGCGTAGTAACAAATGATATGATTTCACACCTGCCTAAGTGCATTATCTAGAAGTGAAAATTTACTGTTCTACTAATATTCCTTACAACTGATTCATACTTTTTCTAATATTTCTAAAAGTCTTTGGCAGTCAAGTTTTATTTAATCGAAAGTCTTATACAAAGCTACAGCACATGCTCTTGTGATGTTTAACTGGATTTAGTTGGATGTAATTTTGACTTTTGCTATCATAATTCAGAAAATATATAAAAGTTACCAACACAGCAATACTTTACTTATAATTGAAAAATTCAACAGCAGATATCATAGAACATCCATGTAAAGGATGATAGAATTATTGTAGAAATATTATACTTATACTTGAAAAATAAGGGTTCAACAGCAGATATCATAGAACATTCATGTAAACAATAATAGAATTATTGTAGCTATTGTAGCAGTAAAAAGCCAAATATAGAATATATACAGCAAAATACATATAGAAATTAATTACGTACAAAATTAGAACTGTGGAAATCTCCAGTTGGAATGTCGGTCCTGCTAGTCCTTGCAAATGTCCTCTAGTCAAGCAATCGCTTTAGCTTCCGGCAAGAAAGCTTCCCAGTATTTCACCAGCTGCCAATTAAAAAAGGAATGTATAGGCTTTAACACCTTAAAAAGTAGTATATTTTACCTGTGCTTGATGATCCAGGTGATTTTCTAAATATTTAATGAACATATTCTTAAAATCATTAATACGGCATTTATCAAATCGCTCCATTTCTAATTTGATCATTTTAGAGATTTTATCAAAGCTTTCTTGGCCTCTTTCAACTTTTGCTTCCCACTGAGAAACAGAAAAGCATTAAATAAGAATTGGTTTATCAATTTGGTTAAACTGTTAATGCAATTATATTTGCTATAAATAAATATGTAGGTTTAGCTTGGAACATTTTTTATGGAATGCCCTGTATAATCAGAAATAATTTTAAAAATCTACAGCTCATGATTATGCATAACTTTTATTGATTGCCAACTTTGCTATATCCATCATTAAATGTATATTTATCATTTCAGTTAGGTAATTGCTAGGCCATGTTATACAGGGTGGTTGATTTTTCATTCTTCAATAAACATGTTTTTAGAATGAACTATTAAAAAATATTTTGTCATGCTCTATCCAAAGCTTTAGTCTATAAAATGTCAGAAAAACAAAGCCGTGGTTGTCACAATATTTTTAAATTTATATTTGATGGAACAAACACCCTTTATTTTTACTTCAAAAATAAGATTGCAACATTAATTAATCCAGTTACCCCATGACACCTGGCCCCCGAGTTCGCCAGGCCCTACAGTATTAGATTTATCATAAGGGGGTTTGTTCAAGATACTGCGCACAAAATTGAATCTGATGTATGTAGTAAACGAATTAGCAAACAAAAGAAAGTCCTGAAATGAACTAAAAGCAAACATTGGAAACTTTGAAATTTCAAACAGTTGCAATGGTTAGCACTGTGTGGCGTTTTTTGATTTGTCATTTAACCCCATTTTTTTTTGTATTAAGAGTTTAGTAAGCTTTTAATTTATTGCAAGGCTCTGAAGGTTTTCCTCTATGCCACTTATCCATAGGCTTTTCAATTTCTTTTTGTTCTATCATTTTCTATTCTACTCTCCAATACTTGCTTGGGTATTCTGTTTTCCTCTATTCACACATGACCATACCATCTGATTCTTCACATATTTCCTACTACTGTTATGCCTGGCTCTGCATGTAATTCTTGTATATGTTGTTTTGTTCTTCTCCGCCACATTGCTTCTTCCTTTTTTCTACCAAATATTTGCTTGAAAACTGTTTTCTCTTATATATTCAACTTAGCTTGATGCCTCTAAATTAACATCCATGCTGCACTCACGTATTTGCTTTTTCTCTTTATTTATTGTTAATTTTGCTGTTGCTGAAGCTTGTGGCCATTCTGTTATATCTTTGAACTCACTCTTTATTCTTACTACCTCCCAGGGAGATCTACTGAATCGGCGCTACACGCTGCAGTGAATCGAATTGAGAGATCGCTAGATAATAAAATGTCTACTCTGGAAGTCTTCATTGATATTGAAAGAGCCTTTGACAATGTTTCCTTTGAAAGTATTAACTCTGCCTTATGTAGACACGGAATTGCACCTACTCTCTGTGAGTGGATAAAGCACATGTTTACAATTGCAATTGCAATTTAATATTATATTAAATTGCACTGCTCTCATCGTAAGCATGGGAGACAGCTCTATTAAAGGTGTAGTGATGAAAGGCTGTCTACAAGGCGGAGTTCTGTCTCCACTGTTGTGGAATACAGTGGCGGACAGCCTTCTAAGCTCACTCAATGAAGCTGTGTTCTATACCATTGGATATGCGGATGACATTGCCATCTTCATCACAAAGAAATTTGAGGGCACGCTCTGCGCCTTAATGCAGACGTCTCTCCAAATAACGGAAAAATGGTATAGTGATCAGTTCCTCGTTGTCAATCCCTTGAAGACAGAAATGGTACTTTTCACAAAGAAAAGGAAGGTTGGACCCTTACGTACACCTTTACTATTTGACACTTCTTGCAGCTTTTCACATAGTGTCAAATACTTGGGAGTTATTTTTGACAAACAGCTGAATTGGGAGTGTGTCGCCGCGCTATAGGTAAATCCTGGGGCCTCTCTCCCAGAATTACCATGTGGCTGTATACTGCCGTGATTAGACCTATGCTATATTATGTAGCACTTGTCTGGTGGCCCAGGGTCAGACAAGTTACGGTAGCAACCAAAGTAGGACATGTACAACGTCTTGTCTGTCTTAGTTTTACAGGTGCTACACGTTCAACCCCTATGACCGCCTTAGAGGTGATCTTATGCCTTCCACCACTAGACCTTTTTGTGGAGGAAGTTGCTGTGAAGATGGCTTTGAGGCTACGCTATAAAGGTCTGTGGCACACAGCAGGCAGGGGAGGCAGACATACCCGCATCTTGGATGAGGCAGTCGTCAAGACCGCTCTTCTAGACGCAATGGAAGACTACCTCCCTCCACAATATGCCTTCAATAGACACTTTAGTGTTTATGCCAATGCTGAGCCAACCCAGCATATGGGCATATCCATCTTTACAGACGGATCTAAAATAAGGCATGGAACGGGTGCTGGAGTCTTCTCCGATGACCTTAACCTACGCCACAATATACCACTAGGCAAAATTGCTACTGTCTTCCAAGTGGAGGTAGTAGGAATAATGCATGGTGCAAAGGCAAATGTTGAACGTCAGATCAAGAACCAACATAATGGTTTCTACAGTGACAACAGAGTCGCTTTGCTAGCCCTGGATAGTTGAAAAATTACCTCAGGAGTGATACTGCAGTGCCGAGAAGCTCTCGACGATATCTCAAAAGATAATGCCATTTCTCTTATATGGGTGAAAGGACACGACGGAAACTACGGCAATGAGGCAGCTGATGAGACTGCGAAACTGGCCTCCGAACAACCTATTTGGGGACCAGAACCCGTTATTCCTATATCCCTGAGGGCAGTAAGCTTTATGCTACACCAAGAAACCCTAAAAAACTTCACACAAAGATGGGTAAACACTGAAAGCTGTCGTCATGCAAGGGTTGTTATTCTCGCCAAAGACAGCCAAATTTTGTGTACAACTGTCCCGAAAGAACCTGCGACTACTTGTAGGTATCTTATCTGGACACTGCACCCTAAATTAGCAAGTGCAAAGGAAGGGATTGGCGGACAGCCCAAACTGTCGAGGATGCAACGGGGATAACGAGACGGCAACACACGTCCTGTGTCACTGTCCAGCTCTCGCAACAATTAGAGGATCCATGTTGGGAGACTTTTTGCCTGATATGGGCGAAATAGCAACACCCCGGTTGCAGATGTCTTTAAGTGCATCCAAAGGATTGGATGGCTTGGGTGATGCCCAAATTGGGGAGCTGCTGGGGAGACAGCACAATGAATCCACCTTTGTGACCTAAGTGCACGTGAGGTAACTCACCCTCCCAAAATCTACAATGACAATATTCTTACTACCAGGGTGATATCTGCATACTGATTGGCGGTTTCAGGTGCAAACATAGTACATGCGAAAACAGTTTATCGTTCACGTGATGGACCTTGATAAATGTAGGATATTTTTATTAACAACGAAATCATGATTGTGTGCATATTCAAAGACTGTAGATATGAGTTCGTTTTAATATATATACAAATCAGTAAATGACTTTGTGCTTCAAAATTTAACGTACTCAAGACTTCAGAATTAAAATCAAATTTATTGTGGATATAATTTAATTTAACAACATGCAAGCATGAAACTATTTTTCATTTTGCATTAGCTGTTACAATAGCTTTCCAAAAATTAATAAAGAAGTGACGGAAACATTGTATATTATTTCTTGGCATAAGCAAATAAAATAAAATAAATTCATAATGGACAAAGGAAATAACATTTTTAAGTGAAAGTCAACTAAATAATCAACATTAGTACTTCCACGAACTTAACTGAAGCAAGATGTTATTTACAATAAATGTTCAAATAAATTGCCACCCTCTGCCAAGCAGTAACCTAAGCGATTGTAAAATCCGGTTCTCACATTGGCAAGCATTTGTGGGGTAATAGTTGCAATGTATCCTGAATTTTAATTTACAGCTCGTCCAGTATGGTAACTCTGTCTTCTTCAAATCTATAAATTTTCGACTTAAGGCCACACGAAGAAATCTTGGGCGGCCAAGGAATTGTGCTTACGGTTTCAATTACACGATTAGGAAATGTATTTGCTAAGTATTCCCGTACGGTTAATGTATTGTGGGCAGGGCAGCCATCTTGTTGGAACCAAATTTCATCCAGTCTAATCCCAGGAAGTTGACGCAAAGCAGAAACGATTTCGTTTTGCAGTATATCACGATATTTTGGACCATTTAAGTTCCCCTCGATAAAAAATGGTCCAATAATGTTATCACCCAATATTCCACTCCACACATTCAACTTTTGTGGATATTGGGATCAATAACTGTAATGCTTGTAAGGATTATTTCGCAACCAGACATGACAGACTGTTGGATTGTGTCGACCATTTATTGGAAACGTGCATTCGTCGGTGAATAGAATTTTGCTCAGGAAATTCATGTCATTGTTCGATTTTTCCATTAGGCTCTTACAAAATTCCATTTGTCTAATTTCGTCATTTGGGTATATTTGTTGGGTTTGTCAATAGTTTATACTTTATAAGAACGATGTCCATTTTTCTTAAAACCTTTAATACAGTACTATGATGGACACCACCAGTATCTTGAGCAATATTTCTGGAAGACTGGCGTGGATCTACTGCTACAGCAGCACATATTCTTACTTCTTCCATTTCTTGATTAATATTTCTTGGGTGTATGGTTCTTTTATGGTTGGCTGGAGAGAGAGACCCGTTCCTCAAAATTTGGTGTATTGTATTAGTACATGGGATAAGTTGATTTTCGAACGTTACTGGATAAATCTCCAGTTGCACTTAACAAGCTACCGCTACAAAGCCATTTAATAATTTGTACTTTCTCGTGCACTTCATAAACGGTCATATCAATATTACTGTTATTATTTTGTGTTTTAATTTTGTTTTTAAAGAGCGCATGTTCCTTAAGACTGTGACAGGTAGTTGTCAAATTAAAGTCATAGTTAATGCTAAGGTGATAAAAAATTAAACCCGTAGCATCTATTTACCTATGACTAATATTAAAAACGTCAAAATGCATGGATCTAAATGTTTTTTATACCCTATGTTCATAGCGCAGACCGCCAATCGGTATACAATGTATTGCCTACTAAAATTTGCACTATAGGTATTTATTCTACTATCCATTATTTTCCAATACTAAGGATGAGAATAGGTCCCCTCGTCTTAACTCATTATTAACCTTGGAAGTTATGAGGTTCCCCTGTGTATTCTTATGTTGTCTTCTGTGATTCCCAATGTAATTTAAACTAGATTGATTATTTTTCTTGGTACCCCTAGTGTGCTCATAGTTTTGTACACTTGGCTTCTTAGCAAACTGTCCTATGCCTTCTTGGAATGAAAAGCATATATAAGCTTGGAGTTGTGTTTATGGAATTTTTCCTGAATTTGTCCCATCTCATTTACTACATATTTTTCTTTCTAAAACTCCCCTGTATTTTCAGATTATGTTTTCCATCAATCCTCATAGCCTGTTTGCTATATTATCCCCTAGGATTTTGTATTACTGGTTTTGATTTGTTGTTTCTTGTCCGATTCTCAATAACGTTTTTTTTTTAAATTTAAAATTTAGTAAGTAAGTAAGTAGAATGATAAATCAACCACCCTGTATAAATTGACTAAGAGGTTACTGTACCACAACCTTTACTTAATTTGGAAGGTTACCATTAATTATTTAAAAATCTACTATCATCATTGTCAAGCAAGTTGTAAGAAGTTAAATTTAATAAGAAAAAATATTGTATCAATATAAAACCGTTTTTTTATTTCGGTTTTATAAAGCCGTTCTAAGCGCACTGTTTTAGCTTAAAAACAGTACGTTAAGGAGGCCTATAATCGTACTGTTTTTAGTTTGTTTTTTTTACGATGTTGGTAGTTCGATTTGAATTTGAAAGTTTGAAATGTCAGTTTCAGCCACCTGTCAGTGCTGCCATAAGTGTTTATAAAAACTCCCTAGTAATCGATTTGACGTAAAATTTTCTACATAAATTTATTTAAAATACTCTTAAACTTCCTCAATAGAAAAAATAGTATAAAGAACACGTTTCATAAGACCACTTGTCGCACTCGTCCGTTGAAAAACTCGACGCTTCGCGTCTCGTTTTTCAAACTTGGACTCGTGCGTTAAGAAAAGGCCTTATGAAACTAGTTCTTTAATATACTATTATGATGGTATATGTAATATAAATTTCTTTAGCTAGAACAAATTGCAGATTACATTTTCATACATATACTTTATATATACTGTTATTAAAAAAAATTGAAATTATATAATCAGCTAGTCAAGAAACTGAATAAGAAATATCTTTTTCAAGTTCAGTGATAGTGTTATCATCACCCTACATAAAACTCCCATTAATTGAGTTTGAAACAAAATTACAACCAATTAATCATAACCTCTTTGATAATATGAGCATATCACATTTTAATAGATATAATTTTATAATGCTTGTATATGTCAGGATGGCCGAGCGGTCTAAGGCGCCAGACTCAAGGTAACCTTGCCCGTTCTGTATGGGTATCGAGCATTCTGGTCCTCTCTGAGGGCGTGGGTTCGAATCCCACTCTTGACATAATTTTTTCTAAATGTATTAATTATACACATTATAACTATTTTATTTTACCGCTATTACATCCAAAAGTGTAATATCAGTTTTCTTCATACAACTACATTTTTTCATTTAATTTCATAAAGTTTAAATTATAAATTCTGCTGTTTATGGTATATCTGTAATATAGTACAGTAGAGATAATCCAAATTACAGTTCTCCAAACTACCACATCAACTATTACATGTTCATTATTAGATATATACAGGGTGTCTCAGAAAGAATGGGCCAGCGTTTAATCATAGATTCTTCAGGTAAAAATAGACCGATTAAACCTAATATACCTTAGTACAAAAGTCCTTCCTTAAGAAGTTATAGGGCCTTAAAGTTCAATTTTTTATTTTTTCTTTTTATTGTAATTTCCACAAATCTAAAGATATTTCTTTCAAATTTGGTACACCTACTTATCATTATGTAGTACAGTCACAGAATTATTTTCATTAACCAGACTTGACCGCAAGAGGCACTTAACCTACCACTGAAATTTTATTTTAGCTCTAACTTTGTTATTAGTAGAACGTTTTAAAATTTTGTTTTTTTCTGAGAGAATTAAAAAATACAAAAATAAGGAACTCTTAGTTCATACGCGTAGAGGCAACCGTTTGCCTTAAAATGCTTGTCCCAAGTTTTGGGGTGCGGTTACGACGTGCAATTATCAGGTAGTCATGATCGCAAAAACAATGGGTAGTGCTTGTGACCTACAGTAAAGAACAATGCTAAGTCAATTAAATACTTTGATGTTATAGAAATTGTATTTTTAATTTCTGTTTTGTGTTTACGAAAATGCCTCGACATAACGAACGTCGCTGCATTTTCGTAAACACAAAACAGAAATTAAAAATACAATTTCTATAACATCAAAGTATTTAATTGACTTAGCATTGTTCTTTACTGTAGGT
>JABXWE010006807.1:0-48394 GCA_014611495.1 Limonius californicus
GGCAGACCTAACCATAATGGGAATTAGGAACTGGAGGGCGATAGCCCTCGATAGAAGAGCATAGCAGGGAATAACGGACCAAGACCCATCCAGGGTTGTAGTACTACAGAAAGAAGAAGAAAAAGATAATACGTAACCATTTGAGTAAACCCATATGACACTTCATGGGATATCCTAAACCATAACTTCACCAGGGACGCCTCAGCTTGGAGGATTGCGTCGCAATCAGTAGGTTCGCAAACGCTATTAATTAGTTATTACGCCAAAGATATGCAGGCTTACGCATAGCTACCAACAACACTGTCTCTTGTAGACTGCTGTTGTTGACCCTTTTAAGACTCTGCCAGCCCCTGTTTTTCCTACACATTCCAAGAAACCCTTGTCTGTCCGGCCTTTCCTTCAAACGTTTATAAGTCTTCCCAGCTGTTATAGAGCCGACAGAAGCTACATATATTTTAATAAATATTTATTTGTTGAACGTAAATTTAAGTAATATTCACAGGCAAAAACCACTGCCTAACACTTGATACATATACTATCTTCCATTTTCGCAACATTACCCTAAGCTTTTTTGGAAGATCACTAACCAATAATGTAGATAAACTGCCCGAAAGCAGTGAACATCTTGTATTTGGTTTTCATTAGCCATAGCAATTTTCTTTGTTTTTCAATTATTTGTTCTCCATGTATGTCAGCTTGATTTATATTACTTTTATATTTTATAGAAATTGATTTTACTTTAGCTGCTTTAGCATTTTTTCATATTCTGGGAAAATAATATGACGTTATATAACCCAATTTTCTAAAGTATCTGATTATTATTTTTAAATTTACCATTTTTTTTATTTACCTTATTCCGTCTCGGTCTATTTTTAACAATAACAAGGTTACAAAGCAATAATATGGTTTATTATGAAGATGTTTATTTACACAGGCTTATATATTTATTGTGTGTTCTATACTGTTGTCACAATAATGATATTACTATGAATACAATAAAATTTACCGAGGTCCCAGTCACACAATAAATGGTTTTTAAGCATGAGAATTTTCAACTTAATTTATCCCAGTGTTTCATATAGATATAGTGCTGTATAATCTTCCGTTTCTTATTCGATTTCTACAGCGTTTGCATTTGTATTTCCGGGTTTACCTTTGCTTTCAACTTGTATATCTCGTAGTCCAGAATATTTCGTTACGGGCTTTCTTTGCACTTTAGATATTTTTATTTTACCTTAACTTCTTACTAATATAACATTTAATTTTTACAAGTCACAAGAGAAGCTTTTTATTTCCGAAAAAATTGATCGTTATTGTCTTAATCTGCAAAACACATTATATTTATTTGGGTAAATTAATTGATAAGCCGATTGGAACGTATAAGCTGAAGTATTCGATAATACCGCGTACATCGTTTCAACTGGGATATGAGAGTTTAATATGCGGATTACGTCTCTGGAAAATATTTGTTATTTTCAATTACTATAAACAGACAAATGTTATTTGTTTGAGTGTGCCAGTGTGGTACATTGGTTAGAGCACTGCAGAAGGTCGGGAGTTCAAACCCTCGACTTGAGGCCTAGTGGGCGGCCTACCCAGTTGATTTAGATAATTGGGTACCTGCGTTCGTATAAATAAGAGGTAATAATGTGGTTGTCTATTGCGTGATGCTCACTGTATCACGTGTCGTGAATTTGGATACAGGATACAGGAGCTCTGACCTACCGCCTTGCAGAACAAACTTCTTCATGGTGCGTCGAGCCTCACAAAGGAATGATATATGTTTGAATCACTTGATAGCTATTGATTGAAAATCGATCACAAGTGAAACTTAATTATTTAGCAATATTGAATTATTTAAGACAATAAGCATACAGTCAACTAAAAACGATCAATTAGTTCGAACTTAACCGAATCGATATACATTTCGAAATTTTTCGCCTTTTAACGTTTTCTTATTCGCAGGATTCATGCTTACCAAGCAAATATGTTGGAAAAATTACTGATTAAAAAAAATAAAAAAGATTAGTATTGTTGTAAAAAGAAACATTAAATATTATTCGAATTTAAATGCCACTCTTGGCTGGATAGAGCGAAGTATTTACCGCTAAGTTACGACGGCAACTCATAGCTAATGCCGAAAGCGCTTACATCGCCATATTAATTTTTGATATTGCTAAATAATTAAAGAGATATTACTGATAGATTTTCAAAAACGAACTCGTCGGATGATACAGAAGAATGTTGTCCTTTCAATTACGCCGATTGCGGGTGGTAAAACGTATTAGTAGATATATCTTGTTTTCCTACTTCCGCTTGAATTAATATAAAGGGTAGATGTGTAGACTTTTGCCTCTTCTTGTTGTTGAATCTTCATGTGTGTAAAATTATTCACGTTAGAATTTTTCATTGAATCTAAAAGGCTTGCGGATTTATGTTTGAGATCCTACATGAAAATGTAATAAGTGACTAAGGTAATTATTCATATTTTAGGAAATGTAATCTTAAATATTTTTTACGTAAACGTAGTTCTAAATATTTCCACACTTGATCAGTATACTATAAAACGAATGCTGATACTGTTAAGGCAATGCTAATTGATCAAGAATATAAATCATCGCCTCCTTCAGCACATGTATGCTAGTTAAGTATTATTTGAAACGCGGAAATTAGCCTGTCTGTCTGCAAAAGGATTGTTTTGTAAACATGCTCGGGCATTAAAGCAATTATACATCAGTAATGTTTCCTCTAAAAGGAACTTTGATAATTCAAAAACGTCAACTGTACACTTAACACCAAAAAGTTGTTAATATCAAGTATACGAACGTATACTAAAATATTTAAATCCAAAACGATAATTAATAAAGTGAAATTACAAGGCAATCTTCGTCTTGTTTTCGAATGCTAAGAGGCAAAGAGTTAGGAGTAATACGCTATTTCCTCGAAATTACAGACTTGCAGGCTTCGAGTCTGAAATATGACTTGGCGTGTTTGTTAGTCGTAAAGTCCTGGGAATTTAATTTAAAATCAATAGCTTGTTTCACGCACTTCAGCCGTCCGATAGAGGAACTCGCGGGATGCTCGGCGTCTAAACGCCTAATCTAAACAACCAAAATAGACCTGTAGTAGTTGGCTGCCGATATTCTTGGTATTCCACGTTCGTTCTGGCAGGATCAGCTGCTTTTGTTTCACCCACAATATTGAACATAAATTATGTAACGCACGGTAATCAATTCCAGACATCTGTAGCGTATAAAGAATTCAGCAGCGAAATCAAAATAAAGGTAGGGGAAAATTGGATATTGTTGCCAGGCCATCGGAGGACGCCTTTGGAGGCTACCATATTAATTATTTAAGAAAATAATTCGATTTTGCTTAAAACATTGCCTTTGGTTGTGTTTCCAATCCGATATAGATCAGGGTAATTTACCCATTTTTGTGGAACTGTAATTGTCCATTTAGGAATATGTCAGTTTTTATTAGTTTACCGAAAGTAGTGAATAATAAAGTGTAAATTGTATCCCGATAATAATGTTGGTTATTTTCGTAAAGTTGCAGTACAAGACTTAAGGATCTAAGTCCGGAGAGTCAAGCGTAAATGGGGCGAGTTGGGTGGCCGTCTAACAATTTCCACTATAGCAGATTTCTTCAGTGGTCATTAATTTTGGTAGCCTTAGATAAATGATTTTAAATTCCTTTAGATAAGATCACCTTCCTGTCAAGTTTTATAATAAATTGAATGCATTTTATGTCAGGGACTCTTAATTATAATTTAACACAACTTAAGTTGTGTTGGACCGTTGTGTTACACAACGGTAGGACATTTTTATACATCGCTTTCTCGAATTTAGGTCAACATGTTGCTGTTATGTTGTTCAATATTCCCGTACCTACAATATTTCAGCAGTAAATCGCTTGCAAAGATCATTATTCCATCAACGAGGTACAGCCACAATGGCACTTGTATTCGAATGGAGCGTTTAATGTTACCTGTAAGGTGCGTGGTTTGCAGTTTTAGTACCTAACTCCAATTAATGTTCAGGTTGCGGTATGGTAATAGTTTCCTCTTCTGCAACGCCATAATATCCGGTCAGTTTGGAAACGGTTGCACTATCTAGCATTATATCGATGCCGGAAGCTGGTTTTGAAGTGCATACATTTACATCTTATATCCTGTTATTGCCATGTTTTTAAAACACGGAAAAAATACGATCCTTATTACTTTCTGTACTTCATAAGTAGAATTGCTGAAAGTTCTTATTTACGAGAAACCTTGAAAAGAAAAGGAAAGCACTTGAATGTCCAAAAAGTAGGAAAAGACCATCCGCAATAAATCTTTACAAAGGGAAAAATGTAATAAACATTTTTAAATAGAGGCAGTATGATAATTGTGGAATTGACATAAATTGCCGACACTGTTAATTTAAAGGATTCAAAAATACACTACAATTTCATTGTTATTCCATAGTGCTGTTTTTTTGTGAGAATTTTTTTTATTTTAGGATTTTTGGGATTTCTTGCATTTTTACGAAAATCAGTTATGTTTGCTCATCAAGGCTAAATTCTAGAGTACAGCTTCAAACATGTACGTGGTGCACTCATAAAGTAAAACAAACAGACAAGCTGCATTTTAGCACACAACAGCAAAGCTTGGAAAACAAGCAACCGTACATTACTACATTAGCACTGCCGCTTCACATGGAGTTCCACGTAGAATTTAGTAGTTCATCTTTGACATCACGACAGAATCGTTTGTGGTAGTTCTCGTCCGGGGTAGAGTGACTAAGACGAGACAATCTTCAGTAGAAGTTTTTATCCTCATAACGTTGTGCAATACCTCACCCGATCCCACCCTGTCCCGAAAATTCCTACCCACCTACTGGCATGGGGTGGGCCTGGCGTATCCAGAATCGACCCACGAGTCAGCTCCATGTCAGATGATGATGTAATGAGTACGGGTCAATCGAATGTTAACACCGTACAATGGGCGTTCCTGTGTCATTGTGTACACCAAAAGGCCTCTGTCAGCCGAGGTTCATCCACACAAAGAAAAAACTGACAGACAGACTCTTCACAGGTCACTCAGCCAACCGTAATTCAGCAATCACTGGTTACCACTACGGTTAACCAGGTCGAGGTCGGGCGAATGACCACGTCCATCGCCAATTCTGCAAGCAGTGAGCAGTTGGCGGGTACGTTGACCTTCCAATAACAAGCCTCAATTATTGATGAGCTCACAGGCTCCCAATCGTAGCAACACAGTCAAACTATTATTGACTGTACAACAGCATCAAAAGCCAAAGCATTATTAACAGCCACTATAGTACACCATCGTACAGTTAGCAAATACATAGGTAAACACCACTTCATTGTATTCAGCCACTATTGAACACACTTTCGATGTTGTTTTCCACCTAGCCCCAACGCGTGGAATTTCCGCTCGTGGGACAAGCCACACTCTGATTTATTGATTAATTTTTTCTCAATCCTAGCCTAAATACAACTTCCCCGCATCCACAACTAGTCACCGTTCTCGGAACGTTCGGCGATAACTATAATTTTATTGATTAATAAATAGGCTTACCAACATTAAGACCGTATTTAATATATGTATACTGTAGGTTGCCAATGCTTGTATCTTAGCGCTGAGGAGAAGCACGTGCCAGAGAAGAATACCTGTGTTCAGCTACGAGATGTGAAGCCTGTTAATGCCATAGTGTTCTGATTACTCGGTTGGCATAATAACTCTTGAACAGCAACACCAGATAAAAACAATATAAGACTAGTGGCGGTATTGTCGAAACATAATTTAATTTTTATTTTTTAGTATTACTCTACTCTCTCTCTCTTTATAATTTCTGCCTGAAAGTCGCTAATTTTTTAACTTAAGTCGCCTTTAACCGCGAAGAAATTGTTTCTGCTTAAAATACATGCCAGGATACTTTCTAACGAATGGGAAGACGGAAGCATATTAAAAGTATGTTGGATATATATTGCGTTCCTCCGGTGTTGGTTTAATATATTCATATATAGTTGTGGTGACATCGAAACAGTATTCACATAACAAGTAAATCGGACTGTAGGGTGTCGTAACGATACAATGTGAAGAAACAAGTATCTATGAATGGAAGCTAAAGCGAAAATTATAAACCAACTATATAGTGAAAACAAGAGCATGTACGGCAAAATTAAGACGACTTTTGGAAACGTCTGAGATGAGGATAGTTCGCAGAACAGCAAGAAACTCTTTTTTGGATATAGAGAGCGAAGCGAGAATATAAGAGGAACATAATAGCGTAGAAATGATCACTGATGTGGTTTTGAACAGAAAAAGAAACTGGAACGCTCTTATTAGCAAACTAGCAGAGGAAAGAATGAGTAGAAATGCAAGAGTCAATGACCGAACGGTTCGTTAAGTCGTTGATAGACCGCTAAGATGGAGAAAGATGAGGAGACAACAAAGAAGGAGGAACAGAAACAGGAAGGAGAAGATTTTTGGTAAACCATATTTGTTTACGTGTAAGTAAGCCTTTTCCGGGATTGTGTGTGGAAAACTATCTATTCGGTATAAAGGTATAAGGGCAACAAACTACAGTGAATATATTTTATTTGCAACAACAGAACTACGAATATATTATTTACAATACATTTCTTCTATTTATTTGTTTGTTGGCGTTGCATTATGACTAAAGTAGAGTACTTCATAGAATATGTTGTGGAAGTGGAGGACAGAGCATGACATTGTATCCGCAACGGGGGTCGTTTGGTCTTTGCTGATAACACCGTGCCGCTTCCATTTTATTTTTTTCAATTTCTGATGATATGTTTGTAAGTTCACAGTGTTTGGCCCGCGAATAGACGTGTTTAGTCAGTATGTAGTATAATTAGTGCAAATTACAATATTTTAAATTGCCAAGGCGATAAAAAATATTTATCTGCAAAACGCCAAAATTGTTGACGACAAACATTAATTTATTAGCTAAATACATTCCCGCAATAAAAATACCATTATACAATTAAAGTTGTAACTTTATAATGATCTACAACACGCAAAATCTAAGAAATCCGCTCTCGAAAACTATATTTAACTAAATGAAAGTGTTGTGACTGTTATCTGTATCGCTAATTGAGCTGTTAAAGTACTTGTGTATTTTTAAGCAAGCACTTCAATTATTTATTGGAATGACGTTAGCAGCTTGACAAGCCCACATTTGCAGCAACAAGCAAAGTACTTGAAAGCACGAGCTCAACTGCGTTGCTTCCTTCTGGCTCGTATTACGTCCAGCGTATTTGTTGTGGTATTTGCTTTAAATTGACGCGCATTGTGAGATTAATTATGTGATTGTGGGTACTTTAATATTAGCCGTAGCAGAATTAATTTGTCCTATTGTTATTTAAATTTGAAAAATACTTTTTTATGGTAACCTTCACAATGTTTACTCGATTCCCATAACAGTTGACCTCTTCGACGTGAAAAGTATTAATGACGCCAATTTCAACAAATCGAATTTATTGTTATCACCCACGTAAGCAAAAATGAAAGTCTCGCGAATGCCTTGGTTAGAGGTAAACTCGTAAATTTACTGGCCGCGATATTAGAGGAATGGCGAGAATTTAAGAAATTCCCGTTAAGATGTTAGCTAGAGAGTGCAAATTTTTACTAAGTAAAAGTAATAAATTTTATAAAATTATTGTGCTATTTTAGCGGCGCATATTTTCTCGTGATAAAATTTTAATAAGGTGGTTTTCTTTTTACGGTAATAATTATGCTGACATTTAAAATATGGCAGTATTTACATAATCAGATATTTTTAATGTAATGTCGCAGTAATTACGTGTAGCAAACGCAATTTGTTTTTATATGGAGTTTGTGGTGTATATAGAAAATGCGGTCAATGTATGGCAATAAATGTATACCCAACGAATTAAAATTTAAATTCGATCCATTATTAATGATGACGGCTAGAAATTTTCATTTATGGTAAAACAAGAGAATAAACTACCAGCATTAATATAATGCTTCGTAGGAGTGTAATTTTCTGTGGTTTACTAGCCACACGTACGAGCGCACGCATTTGTACAAATTTTCTTATCAAATAGCTTTTATCTTAATTAGCTTGAACGTAATTATGATAATTTAGGTGTAAGGTATTTTGAATTGTACCAACAACGCAAGCAAATACTAGGATCGCGTAGTTTGTTTGTAGTATATGCGTAGATGTGATTAATATCCATAAAGTGATACGTTCGCTCATAACCCTTTGTGATATTGGGCTTAACGTTGTTAATAATTAACAGTAATTGGATTTCCAGTTGGCATACTATACCACGGTTATGTGGAACATCGGGCGATTCTTTTAGAGCGACTTAAAAAGTTTCAAAGTTAGTTAAGACTTAGGAGAACATATACGGGGTGTCTCATAAGTTAAGATAAAACGCCTCGTAGTATTGTCAGTAGTGCATACTGTAGCGGACCGCATTTGCCATTATATGTATATTATTACCGATAGTCGGACTTTGGGACATTATGCTCATAATTTTAATTTTAAACTATACTCGCATAAAGATTTCATGTTAAATGTAACTAAATGCTAATGAATATTAGTTGGAGTTTGGAAATCACGCTTCAATGATCTTGGGAACGGCCGTTCCGTCACACATATTTATTTTTGTAAAGGGCAACAACCACAAAATAAATATCCACTTTCATGTACAAGGAATGGAATTATAAAACAACTACACATTCCATAGTTGAATGTTATAATTCCATTTTGAAAATATTTGTTTGCAGCGTCTTTCTTCCAGCTATTTTATTGCAGGTAAAAATATGACTTCGAATTAGTGATCTCAAGTACGTAGGATTCTCCACAGCAGCTGTTTTTAGCGCGGTCTGTTCTTGTGATAAATTGTTAGTTTAGGGTAGCCATAATCTGCCTAAATTATTACTTTTTTTTTGCCGAACTAAACCCTTATGGGTGAAATTCCACGCATGGACGTGTTAATTATATACCAAATATATTAGGATCTGAGGATTAGGTAAAGAGAGTTATTTCGGCTGTTTGTTAATGGTGATATAACTTAATTGATTTAACTAAATATTCTTGGGCTCACAATAAATGGAGCATGAAATTGTTTTTCCAATTGGTACACGTGCAGTATGTTCTCACGATCCAGCAACCGTTTTTGGCCTATAAAAGCAGAAGTAAGTTGTCATGAGGGGATCATTCTTGCTTGATCTAACCATCAAGAAGAAGCACAGTTCCTTTACAAGTTCCCTTAAACCCTTCACCTGCCAAGCGCTTGAGGTATCTCGGCAGCTACGGCATCCCCTGACAATTGCGCTTGAGGTATCTCGGCAGCTACGGCATCCCCTGACAATTGCGCTTGAGGTATCTCGGCTGCAGTGTCAAATTCCCTAAACCCTTCACCGGCCAAGCGCTTGGGATATCTCGGCAGCTACGGCCTCCCTCGACAATTGCGCTTTGAGGTATCTCGGCTGCAGTGTCAAATTCCCTTAACCCTTCACCCGACAGCGCTTCGTAGTCCAGTTCATTAATAATACACCGTTCACCTTCAAAAACCCCCCTGCGAACCGGCCGATAACAGCATCTTTAGTATTTTACTGGGCAAATAGTTTAAATTTCCTAAGGAAATCGATATACTTGAGATCACGTCGCACTACCTCGGCTAAGGTTTCCTGCAGTTTCCTAGCCTGAACAGGTGAATGCCGGAGGTAGTTAAATTGCACTGTCTGCAGTTCAATATTGAAGATAATAAATGTATTAAACCTCTCTGGTGTTTTATTTCCGTATTTAGCTCAACTACTCTAGATCCGAACCTGACACGATCACGACGAATCACGTCAAATAAAAGAAAAAAGCACAACACAAGGGTCCGTAACGCTACAATACTGAACACAAAACAGCTAAAATCTTTATTTTTCGCGGGCCACTTTCTTCAGACGAATATCTTGAAGTTTGAAATTCGAACGCTGCGTATATTTATCACAAAGATCATCGATGAAAGTAGTTCTTCATCAATAAACCTAAGCCATTAACAATAAAAATGACTTCTGCACATGTTCAAATTGTAGGTTTTTTATCATAAGATTTTGTTGAAAACAGGAGATTTAGATACGGCATCAAGGCAAATTTAAGCAAGGCTGATTGTACTTTCTATTTAATTTGACACTGCTATTCCGAATTTTATAGCTATCAAACAAATTTTTCTGTTATATTCTGAAATTCAGTTTCACTTGCATTAATGGAATACACATTTGTTGAGTACGCTGACATTATTTGGATTCTTGGAGAGGTTGATGGTAATTGTAATGCAGAGGCAAGGCTGTATGCTGAACGCTATCCAATTAGAAGACATCCACACCACACAGTTATTAAACGAACTGACCAACGATTGCGAGAGAGAGAGGAAGTGTAGGTCTAAAAAGAGGTGGTGGTGTTAGTCTATTTATGGTGAGACAGCCCAATATTGAAGAAAATGTGTTGGATGTAATTGAATGAGAGCCTCCTAGAAGCTTACGTAGTATTTCTCTGATTGTAGACATACCAAAATCTACAGTACACAGAATATTACACGACAACGGCCTACATCCTTTTGGAAAAACGAAAGTTTAGCACTTATTACCACAGGATTATAATGCACGAGTTAGGTAGGTACTGCGAATGGTTATTAAATCAAAATAGGGAAAATCCGAATTTTATTACAGATGAGGCCAATTTACGGATGATTACAATATTTACAATACTCATGTTCGAAGTCTCAATATCGATACGGTGTTAATGTTTGGGCAAATATGGTAAATAATAATTTAATTGTTCCTTTTGTTCTGCCAAATCGTCTTAATGCTGAAAATCTCCTACATTTTTTAAATGAAAATTTTTAAACACTATTGGAAAATGTTCTACTAATAATTAGATAAAATATGTGGTACCAACGAGAAGGTGCTCCAGACCATTATGGAGTTATGGTTCGAGATTGGCTGCAAAATCATTTTCCAGGTCGGCGGATTGGTCGTGGGGGTGCTATATAGCTTGGCCACCAGGGTCACCCGATCTAGCGCACTTAGATTTTTATTTATCTGAAGGAGCAGGTATATCTCACACTAGTGAATAATGAGGACGATTTAACAAGTCATATCAACCAAGTGGCTGCAACTTTAAACGAACACTAGTGAGATGTGCAGAATGTCATAATGTGGTGGTCATTTTGAACAGTTGCATTAATTTACCGAAAATTTTAAAATCTTATGTTTCTGGGGTGTTTGTTGCTTGCTGTAGTTTAGAATAACTATTTAATTTAAAAAAGATAGTCTACGTGAGCTTTTTATATTTTTCTAGATTTTTGTATTGTCTGGAAGGATATGTACATACAGGGTGGTGCAGCAGAGCGAAAACAAACGATTCCACTTTCGTGGTGATAATATTTTATTATGCAGACTGAAACAGAACAGCAACCTGAAAATTTTGTAAATATTTTTGTTTTTACATGGGGCTTTGTAAAGAAAATGCCAGAGCAGTCTTATGGGAGTTTAAATTTAAACATTTTCTAATTTACTTAATTGCGTAGGCAACTAACTATTTATGAAATATGTTGTTGTGTTCTAATAAAGTGCCAAAAGATGCTGGTCGTTCGGCCCGGCCATTTAAAACACAATTCAACATATTACAACAAGGTGACAAAATAAATTCCCTGTACAATAAATGAAGTGCTGTAATACTTACACAACATGTGTACATCAACTATTGCAAAATTATTTATTAGACGCCCACAGCAAAGCTAATACAATAGTTTAGCGTGCAAAAGTATGACTCCAGATATCAGCAATCCTCGCCTTTTGGTCTAAATCACCCTTCCCAATTTTCTTAAGGTCTCTCCATACTTGTCTGAATTAATTGTAAGACTTAAGACGAGGAAATCAACCTGTCCCGAAAAACAGTAAGCTTTCAGTTCTTGAATGTTTACTGGAACTTTTTGGCTTTTGGGGAACTCGCATGCTTTCACTACATTGATTGTGGCTTAGTTTTAACTGTCTTGTCGCCAGTCACAATGTGATTCAGGTACTCATTGCCATCACTTTCGTAGTCCACAGATTTGCTGATTACATTTGTTAATAAAAAATTGATGGGAGTAGCTTATGGAAGACCGTGACCTCATAGAACTCCGTTGTCAGAAGAAGTAACCTTGCAATGTCACTAAGGGTTTGTACTGTCCAGATCGATATATAAGCGTTGATTGATGTCTCTCGGTATAGATTCTTGATAATGGAATTTGAGAAGTCTGGAAAGGAAAAGAACCGGCACTCATCCCTTCCCGCATATGCATCTGTGAGGTGCCGAAGTAAATTAATATGTAACGAGGTTTTCCCAATACCCGATGAAAGTATTTTTTGATTGTCTTTTTACATCTATGGCGGGTTCAAGGCAATTCATATATATTGTTATACTTCTGATGGTCTTCGAAGTTGTTTGGATACTTACGGCTTATTTGCCATGCCCATTATGGTTCATGCTGTATGTGTACAATCTATTCGTTGTTTCTCTCCATATCATAGTTCTCCCCAATTTTGTAAGGCTTCGGTTACCCTAGAATATGTTTACAACAGCTAAAAGTGAGACATGTTCTTGTAGGAAGCAGAAGTGTTTATGAATTTTTAATATAAAACGTAGTGTCCGTTAGTAAAACAAAAATTTTAGTCTAAGTGAGTAATGGGTGTTTAAAAAGAGGGGTCAGCTAGGCGTGCGTTCAATTTAGTTTATATAGGGGTACGTTAGATACTATTCGCGCCTTTACAAATTCTTACTTATAAATTTGACGTTGGTTGTAACGATTCACAAATTATAGAATTTATAAATGCCCGCCACCTTTTAAAATACATTTTGCAATTGTATATTTAACATCCATTTATTTTTAAGATGTCATTCAATAGCAGTACAACGTTATGTTATGCGACAGTGTCTGATGCATTTCGATAGAAAGATGCATTTGTTGTGATAAATAATCATAAATGGGAATTTTCGAAGAATTTTCCATTCATTTCCTAGAACCATCAATAGTTTTAGCACCACAGATCGATCAACTCAGCTTTAGCTGCGAAATGCTTAAACAAGAAGCAAGATAAAACAGGACGAAGGGAGATAAAAGTTCGACGTACAAGCCTAACTCATACGACGATAGAAACTTTCTTTTGCTGCGGTGGCTGTAGTTAAAATGCGATGGCTAAACTTACAGGCTACTACTACTGTTTTTCGGACTGTACTGATGTTGCAAGCGTTGAGTTCAAGTTTCGAATGGGTTCTGTTGTGACTTAAATCACCTTGCTTCTGCGCAGTCAGCGGTTTCAGCTATATTGCTCTTCTTTCTGGAAACGCTTTCCTTTTAACGAAACATTTACAGACTGATTCGATATGATTTTCGCGAAATACTTTCCAATTCTGTAAGTGCTGCTTCCCCTGCGAATAGAAGTTTTTGATTACCATTGTTTTCTGTGCTAACGTCTAAATATTTTTGTCATTAGCTATTGTTATTATTATTTAATTAATTTAAGTAGAAAAAAATACATAAATTACACGATTTGCTGTTCAATAAGAGTAAGGTTTACTGTTCGTAGTGTTTTGTAGTGCAGTGGTTAACGTCCCCGGTTCTGATGTTGATTCAGACAAACATTTTGTTAATTTTTTATATTTATTTTATAAGTGAACAGTAGAGGACGATATCCACGATTTGGTATCAAAATAGTTACTAACTATTGAATGTATGAATTGTTTTGAGATTTTTGCTCAATATTTCAGAAAAAAATTAATTTGTTCTTCAGCAACATTAATAAACGCTAATATCAATAATACAGTTTAGAATCTTAGCGGAAATAGCTTGGGAATATAATATTTTCTGTGAGATAATGTGGGAAACTCTGCATAAGGTTTTCCCACTAGTAATTGTTATAAGTTAACATTTAAATATAATCTTTAATTTTTTACGGTTTCCTTGACATTTGTACAATTAACTGTTGAGGAGCATTGTAAAATTCACTTATGTATTTACTCTGAGAAATCTATCGATTAAAATAAATCGATCAAATAAACATCGTGTTTCATATTTGCATAGCTTTCCTTTTAAAGATGTTCGTACGACCACAATGTCTATTATTTTACATTCTAGGGAAAAACTTATACTAAATTCGATCGTAAATATTTTTTTTGGGTTTACCGAGGCATAAATATTTATAAAATTAGTTTCCGTTTTTATATAGAAACGTTAGTGGTTCTTCTTAGAAAAATGAGCCGTACATCCCACTCGGGTTTTCCATATTTCAGTTTATCATCTTAGCATCCATCTTCATTACAGTGTATTTTGTATGAACATTCTAACGTCGATAACAATAGTCAACATGTTGAATACCTTAAAAACTGAAAAATTAATTTAAATAAGAAATTGCTCGCCATTATATTTAATTCCCGTTTGCGATTAAAAACGTTTATATTTCTGATATTGTAAATAATATTTTCTAAAAGTCTCTCTACAATTTTAAATTTTGCCCAGACACACAGGAGAGCGGGCATTCTAAACTAAGGTCACTTTAAAAGGGATGCTTGTACTTATACGATGGGTAGCTTCAAAATTCAGAGTTGTGTTATTTTCATTTACTGACGTTTATTTTTTATTCTTATCATATTACTGGTAACAGTTGCACAGTCATTTGAATATTATAACAATATATTAGCACATCGAGGAAAGGATTCCGACTCGAGCGGTCGAACGAAGTGGATGTGTTTGGCCGTCTCTCCGCGTGACGGAACTGCAAATAAGCGGGCTTAGCGGGCATGATTTGAGTTTTTTTGGACGGGCTGCTGGGATTATTTCGGTGCGAGAGTCGAGTGAAGTGTATAGACAGTCGTACCCTGCGATCAATTGCGATCAATTGCTTACCGGTGAACCGATCAAATGCCGGGGACCGGAGAAAGGAGACTGCGTGTTCACGTGCGGATGGGACGATTCCGCGTGGCTTTTCAGGGAGGTTAGCGGGGTGCGGAGGATCATACTATAAAGATAAGTGGCCTTTTGTAGTATTGTAGCTTAATTGTGGCTTGGTGGTATTACAAAAATGGAATAAAATTGTAATAAAATCTCAAATGGGGAAGCAACAAACAAACCTTCAGAGATGGCATGTCAGCCGACCCTACTTGGGACTGAGATTTTTGGTAACTTTCAAATCACCATAAATAATGATTTGACGCGGCGGCACAAGGCAAAGAGATCCTCCATTCCGCTTCGGAATTATTATTCCGCATTATATTATAATCGCAGACGGTTATATTAACATTTCTTAAACTTCTGATCGTTTGACTATAATTAGCCTATGTAATATGTCGCTGATGGCAATCAAAACAATGATACGATTTCATGAGTGTAACCACAATTATAGATTATGCAAAAAAGAGATCGGAATATCGAAAACGATGGTATTTATTACCAGATTGTCATTTCAATCTCAATTTTAAATATAATTGTGTATGTGAGCATCCCCCAACTAAGTGATAACGCAGAGATCAAGCGATCAAATAGTTGGGTAAAGTAGTCTGGTCGAATCTGATATAGAAACATACTGATCAATATACTGATGTGCATGAAAGCAAGTTGTTACTTGCTATCATATTAATTTTACTACTTGTTGTTGTGGTGGTTTTGTATAGGTATGATTTGTTGCCAAATGTAGGCGGAACAGCTCACCGAATTTAAAACCATCTGTCGGCAGGGATATGTCCTTGACGAACAAAGAAAAATAGGGGCGCGTTTGGTACCCGAGTCGATGTTGAGCGTACATATGCCAGACCGTAACATTTGACGTTTGCAATTTATTGCGGTTGGGTCCAATATTTCATTGGGAATCAGACAGTGTTTACAAAATTACACAGAGATGACTTTATATGCGCAATATAAGAACAAGGGACTTTCGATTCTATCTGGGAGTCGCAGTTAATGTCATCTTCAAGTGTTAATACTTGTAAAGCAAAAGGTTGGAATTAGAAACTAATAAATTTCAGAAAATAGATCATGACCTGCGGCAAATTTTGCATCTCACGAGTCGACAGGGGAAACAAATTGTAATTATGATCACCGAAAATTACCATTATTAGGTACTTATACAGTTTAACTACCTGCCAATAGTGACATACTAATCGGCAATAAATTACTAAAGACAACCTGATATTCAAATTCTACATTTAAAATAATTCAATTACCAATGTTACATGTGAGCATTGTCTAATTTTTCGCCTGTTTTTGTAATGGAGCCAACCGACGGAGGGATTTCTGGAACTGTCATTATTTTATGAATAAGGGACTGTTCGCTCCTTTAGGTTATAATTAACTATTAAAGTAATTTAATATGTTAATTGGAAAAAAGCTAAGTGTTTCCAAAAACTACAATAGATTATAGTATGTATGATTTAGGGACGTTGCACACGTTTGCAAACACTCAGCTGGTGAATTAGCTCGACGCTCTAACATAGGGCGGTCATTGTTGTCATGCAGTTATATCTTTTAAGTATATTCGTGTAAAAAGGGGGGATTCAGAGATGGTGGCTCGACCAAGTCGGATCGCTCTTAACAAAGCCCAGTTATCCTGCAACTGTTGTATTTTATTTTATTCTTAAGATTGCGCCCTGTTTACATCTGACATACAAGTACCTTATAGTCAATCAGTGAATAATGTTGTCAACTTTCCTAAATTGTATTTTGAAAATATTGATTTATATGATCTAAAACAGCTTAAAGACAAATTGATAGATTAGCCGAACGATTTTACACATACCGATCATTATACTAATGTGCCTGTCAGCAATTTGCTACTTACTATAGGATTAATTTAATACCTGTTTTATTGCCAAACGTATGTACGAAAAGCAAATCACCAAATTTACAACCAACGGAACTTGTTCCTTTACCAAATAAGTGAAAAACGTAATTTTTCCCTGTATTTTCCACACTTAAGACTGGAGGAATTATCTAACCGTAGTAAACTCAGATCCGATGTCTTACCTCGCTCCCTAGAAGACATGTGTAGCAGAGGCAAAATATTAGAAGTGCAGAAGCGCTCCTGCATATCCAAGCACACCAAGCCACACCTATGATTCTCTCTCTCTCTCTCTCTCCTACAAAACATCAACTACCAAACGAAATAAGGATGATAATCTACAACTCCACCATAGCCACAACTACTTTATATGGATGGAAAACCACCGCAATCACGAAAGCCAACAAAATGGCACCTCACAGTATGGAAACGAAATATTTCAACTAACCACGGGGGACGAAAACACTTCGATGGCACAAGGAACTCTAGAAGGCAAAACAATACCTACACGGCTCACTACATCACGAATTTAATACTGGGCGCATATTCTAAGAAGACCTGCCAACCATCCTCTACAGCAAGCTTAGGCCATGCAGACAGAAGAACAGAGGATCGGAAGACCATGCTATACATGGAATGCATCAGTGGAGAGGGACATCCAACTCACCGGCATACCTACCGAGCCATGGAGGACAGGGCACGAAGAAAAGAGGATATCCTAAGAGAGGTACGAAGAGCATACGCACTGATTGAAGAATCCGATCAAGAATCAACTGAAGAAGAACCGGATAACGAAGACGAAGAAGCAGTAAGAGGGGGGGAAGGGGAAAACACAGGAGCAGGAACGAAACAAGTGCCAGTGGGAAAGAAAGCGAGAAAGGCCGTACAATCCAGAATCGACCGTCCAACTCAGTGGGTAAAACAGTGGTAATCAGTGCTGTGCATTAAGTAGTTAATTAGTCATTAGGAAACTGAGATCGGAGCGCTCTGCTACCTTACAACAATAAATAGCTAAGCCATACGAACAATGTGAAACTTTGATATCAAAGTTTATTAGGGTAAAATGCATAATCGCATAACGGACAGTTTAACTTAGTTAGAGAATAACTATTAAGCATATTATTACTTATTAGGAAACTACGAGAAGTGCAATCAGTAACCTTAGAACAATAGATAGATGTGAAATAAGAACCATGTGAAACTTTGATACCAAAGTTATTAGGTTCAATTGGATAATCGCATAACGGTCTCGGTTACGAACTCAAAACCCCATTGATGCGTAGCTTACTAACTACCTGGTGTTGCAGCAGCGGTGTCCTGCGGTATGCATTGCAGACATGCTAACGTCCGGGCGGTAAATCTCTAGTAGTTAGTTAGTCATTAGGCACCTAGGATAGGAGCACTCTGTCCACCTTCCACATTAACTAGATAAGACCTCCGAACAATGTAAATCTCGATTCCCAGGCTATTAGGCTCAGAAGTCTCATAGCAAAAAGGGCAGTTTAACTCAGTCAGGGAGTACCTCTTAAGAAGCTATTACTTTCTAGGGAACTAAGATAGGGGCACTATGTAACCTTAGAAGACGAGAAAAATGTGAAATCAGAACATTGTGAAACTTTGCTATCAAAGTTAGTAGGTTCAACTGCTTAAGAGCATAACGGTCTCGGCTACGTACTCAACACCCATTGATGCATAGCTTACTAACTACCTGGTGTTGCAACAGCGGTGTCTGGCGGTATGCACTGCAGGCATGCTAACGTTGTGCAATGCCCCACCCGATCCCACCTTATCCCTTACATCCATAACCACCTACTGGCATGGGGTGGGCCTGGCGTATCCAGGATCGGCCTTCGAGTCAGCTCCATGTCAGATGATGATGATGATGATGATGATGATTAAATAATTTAACGAACATAACCTTAAAGTTAGTGTGCTGTGCGATCTTACATCATACAAGTAAAGTTATCACCAAGATATATTAGTAAATATTACCTTGTTGGCAGGGTTAACCATAGGGAAAGTAGGAGCCTACCATTCGAAAATAGGCAACCCAAAGTACACATTATAAGGTAGTTCGTACTAAATTTTTATTGTCTGTATGATGAATCAGAATTGTCTGTTGGATATCCTTCATAGTTTATTTAGACTCCTACAAAAATGCATAATTTATTTTAAAAATACGATACATAATGACTCAGGAAGAGTAGGAGCCTACCATTCGGAAATAGACAACCCAAAGTATGTATTACAAGGTAGTGCGATGTCTACATTTTTATTGTCGGTATTATAAATTAAAATTGTTTAAGACAATACATGGTGACTCACGGAAGAGTAGGAGCCTTCCATTCGAAAATAGGTAACACAAAGTGCATATCACAAGTTAGTACGATATCTAAATTTATGTTGTCGGTATTATGAATCAAAGTTTTACGTTCGATATGCTTTATAGTTTACATACACTTCTACAAATATTCGTATATGTTTTAAAAAGACAAACCATGGTAACTCACGGAAGAATAGGCGCCTACCATTCGAGAATAGGCAACTCACAGTGCATTCACAAGTTAGTACGATATCTAAATTTCCGTTGTCGGTATTATGAATCAAAGTTGTACGTTAGATATGCTTTATAGTTTACATAGACTCACAAATATTCGTATATGTTTTTAAAAAGACAAACCATGGTGACTCACGGAAGAGTAGGAGATTCAAATCAATTAAAAAGTTAGGTTCGACGACTACCCGCATTTATCACCCTGTTGGTTTTTCGATTCCGCCAGATTTTCTTGCTATGACCTACTTATTGTTAAATAGATGTCGGACAAAGTAAGAAAAAGTGATTGAGTTGAAAACCAATTAGAATCTCTACACAAGTTAAAATTTGATATCAACTATACTAAAGCTTCCTCATAATGGTTTATAATTCCTATTCATGTCAATCATTCATGTACTTCTAAACTTAATTTTGCATGTAGAAGTTACTTACACGATTTCAAAAGTTTTCTTTTACATTAAAAATTGCCCTCTAATCAATAACACATTAGTAGATACATTTGAAAATGTATGAAACAAAGACTTGACGGTATAGAGTTTAATTTAATATTACTTCAAAACAATACAATTAAAGTCCAAAAAAATAATTTTATTTCAGTATTATCGTGTATAATCACAAACATATAGCGGAATGATCACCGCCAACCCTATTTGCACTATTTTATCTTCCTAACAATAAAATTGCAGTAGTACATACTTAAAACGCTAATCTCTTACACAAGTTTGTATATTTATGGAAAGTAATCAATATTTACAAAAAAAGTTGTTGTTATTTATTGTAGTATTAATTTATTTTATGCGGTGCTTTAAAATAAGTATTTTTTACATAATAATTTAGATAAAAATAATGTAATTCTAAAGTGTTAGTCTTTTATATGTCATCGAAGCTCAGATATAGTATATTTTTAGATTGCAGTATGTTACAGAAATCACAGATATTGGTAATAAGTATTTGAGTAATCCACTCCGAGATATTGTTTACAAAGCATGCATAAATTCTGTAGTACGTAGTTATTCTTATTTTTATATTGTTTTAATGGGTTGGCGCAGTCGTCACTACATGTGTGTTCCCTCTGGCTATTACTTTATTCTGCGAATAGATACTTTTGCATGATTTGCGAGGCGGTCGTGGACTAGAGATTAGCGCATTAGACTTCTATGCCGAAAGTCCTGGGTTCAATTCTCAGTACCGGAACATCGTATTTTTAACGGTCGTTCTACCTCTTAAGGCAATGGCAAACCAGCGAGGTATTTTGCTTATTAACTCTTCTCTGGAGTAGCAGTGTTTACGCTTCTCATGGTTCGGAGCCCACGTTAAGCTGTAGGTACTCTATGTCTGTGGCACACCAAATGCGCAAGACAGGCATAGGAGAGAAGATTGCTACGTCTCGTAAGAGGTAAAGCACTCGAAGAAGAAGAAGAAGCATGACTTGTCGCGCTGTTTTGATCACGTTGATCTGTAGTCACTTTTAAGAATTTAGCTATAAATTGAAAAATATATAAAAACAAACTTATTACGTGATAATAATTTAAGCAATGAAACTGTACTATTTCTTGTAGGTTTACCTAAAGATGTCGTCTCCGCCCGCAAAACGAAAAAGAGGAATGCACACTGGATGGTCTTGTTTGACCAGACAGAAAAACGCCGTTCTTTGCAAAAAATCCGCCGACACAGAAAAAATAAACAGGCGGGTTGGTTTAGCCGCCAGTAAAAATTCAGTTAATCTGAATTCTGAAGTCGGGATGCATCTGAAAAGGGCCAAAATGACTTCCTTACAATTCTCAAACACGCCCCATGCTAATGCTTTCAAAATTTTGTGGATCACATGCAGCAAGATTGGTGTAATAAAATCCGTTTGAAGACCTGACGGAACTTGAGGATATACAAATATGTTGCTCTAAGATAGGCGCTTTTGAAGATGAGGCTTTTGCTCATCGTAATCTGAAGCGCCTGAGTATACATAATTCGTATAAATCAACCGTAGATGTAACCTTAAACGAACTCCCTTCTCTTGAATATCTTGTATTAGAAACCATTGGATTGAAGAATCTCTGGATGTTCGATCTTCCTCAACTAACCCACTTACAGCTGATTTTCAACGCCATAACAGAAGTTCCGTCAAATATTTTTAAGGACTTTCCAAAGCTGCAGAGATTGTCCTTGGCCGACAACAACATTTCAAAATTGCATTCGCTTTCCTTCGCAAGGTTATTTAACTTGAAAGAGTTATGGCTTAACAAGACTAGCTTAATGAAGACTTTACCAGTTCATATTTTTGATGATTTGATATCTTTGGAGAAGCTTTACCTTCAACACAATGAAATCGAATAATTGCCGGATGGTACATTTCAAAAGTTACAGAAATTACAACACTTGAATTTGGCATTCAACAAACTGAAGAAACTTCAAGATGGAATTTTCGGAAACCTCCAGGAAATAGTTAATATTCAAGTGAATCACAACCCAATTGCTGATATAGGCCCGCTGGCACTAAAAGGATCGTTTAAACTGGCCACCTTCAAGTTTACCGATAATAATATTAAGATTCTTCCAATACAACTTTTTGAAGATCAAGCAGAGTTTCGTGGGTTTGATTTACAGTATACCAAACTTGAACGCTTGCACCGTTCTCAGTTCAAGGGTCTAACGAACGTCATTAGTTTTACAATAGCTGATACCGACATCACTGATTTAGAAAATAGCTGTTTTGATGGTTTAACAAATGTAACAAGCGCTACTTTGACGCGCAATAAAATGAGTGTCTTGAAAAGGGGCGTCTTCGAAGATATGACCAAATTAAACCACCTCGAGATGACGTACAATGATCTGAAACGCATTGAAGATGGAACTTTCGAAAATCTGCACCATCTTGTCACGCTTTGCTTGAACCACAACTGGTTGATAGCGTTGCCCAAAGATATTTTTCATCTGCCTGAATTGACGTGTCTCACTCTACACATGAACGAAATTGTGCATTTACCACCCAGTATTTTTGCAAACCTCTCTTCTGTTAGCCTATTGACTTTGGATGACAACCAACTGCCGACCATAGAACCTGGTACATTCGATGGACTAGCTTCTGTTCCAGAGCTGTCAATCGGCAACAACAAAATTGAGAAGTTGCATGAAGATGCATTTAGGGGACTTCCCAGAGTAACCAAGTTGTATCTGCAGAAGAATAACATTTCCACTATATCGCAGTTTGTATTTAATGGACTGGTTCAAGTCGCAAACCTTCAACTGGACAATAATAAAATAAAAGAAATCCCTTCTGAAACGTTCAGGCAAATGCCTAATTTGAAGATATTAGGCTTAAGATTAAATCAAATAGAGACAGTACATCCCTGATGCTTTTAAAGGACTTCCCTGCTTTTCTTGGATTAATTTGAGCGATAATCGGATTGAACAACTGGACTTGGCAGTTTTTTCGGAATTAAGTGAGTTGACTGAAATACATTTGGAGAACAACAGCATTAGCGAGTTGAACATTGATGCATTGAAACCATTGAGCAAACTCAAGTGTGTATTCTTGATAGGAAATAAATTGGACGAAAATGTTCTGCAACAGTTTCGCCAAAGGTACCCCTGAAAGGAATATTTGAATTTCCTACATTTTCAGCAGGAAATTTCAAAAATTCTGTAGATATACAATATTATTTTATAGCTTTCCCGATGGATGCATAATGCTAGCTGGCATAAAACAGTTATGTGATTTAAGTCAGATGATGATGCTGGCCCACCATGCTAAAATGTATAGTGTATGTCTAACCCATATTTAAAACAAAAATTTTTTATTATTATTTTTATCCTGAGTATGTTAATCACAGAATTAGTAACTATTTTTAATTAAGGTATATAATCTAACACGAAAGCCAAAAGTTGAAGTCCATGCATGCCCCAGGACTGCTCTAATTAGTTGCGTCGGAAACAGTGTAGTTAGAAATTTGTCATTTGGATTGTATTATAACCTCAGGTGCTTCGAAAATTGTATGTGAATAACCTTGTATTCGTATTTTTTGCCAGTAAATACTTTTCTATAAGCAGTAATAAGTCAAAGTGATATAAATATTATCCTAATCTAATAATATTAAATATTTTTATAAGAAGAAAATTGGATGGGGATGAACGCATTTAATATAAAAACAGAAAACTAAACTCTTGAGAAGTCGTTATAAACATAATTATCAGTTAGTTATCCGGCGTACGTACGTCGTCATAAATATTGACCTTGAAGTAGCTACATTGCATATTGTAACAGTGTTGCCATATGTTTTTATTTACTGTAACTGTACGACGTCGTACTGTAATAGAAGTTTTGCTAAATATTAACAAAACTTATATAACTTTCTAAATAATTCTGACAACGGGGGAATTCTTAAGTAAATGTTCGATCTCTAGATTTTACCGCTCTTGTCTATTTTCCTAAAGTATATAGAAAAGAGCCCTTAAGAGTGGTCCAGTAGTTAGAGCACTGGGATTCGGGTCGAAAGGTCAGGAGTTCAAATTCCCGACTTGTTGTCTGGCGGGAGGCCTACCCAGTCGCTTTAAATAATTGGGTACCTGCGTTCGAACGAACAAGGGGTAATAATGCGATTGGCAAGTGCGTGATGCTCACCACATCACCACGTGTCATTAAGTTGGCACACGACAACTGGGTTTGAGAGCAAGATACGGGAGCTCTGACCTTCCACCTTACAGGCCAAACCGCTTCATAGGGCTGTAGAGACTCACCATTAATATTTATTATATAGAAAAGAATTGCCCAATGCCCAATCTATAGTTATCATAAGTTTAGGAAATCAGATTACATCGCCCTCTGTGACCCAAAATACGTACGTACATACGTCGAAGCGTATTTAGAAATCATTCTATGTATTTAATATTTTTTTGTATGCCTGTTCGTCTAATTACACTCGTTGTTATCCTTTTTTTCTGCAAAGGTTTGTGATTACTTAAACGAAATTAGGAAAGTTATAATATGTTTAAACTTCACAAACATTGAAAACGGTTTAGCCAATCAAAACACCGTAATTTTACGCGAAATCTGTACATTGTTGGCAAAAAAAATAAAAATTTAAGAAAATCTTGATATTGATGTGACATTTTGCGTTTAAATTAGATCAACTAATATCAAATATGCTATCAATAAACTATAGCTGTGTACTGCAAATATCACCGATTAAGAATTTTCACATCTATAGATATAATCCGACGGAAGGTATTTAATTTTCAAATGATTAGAGTAAATAAAAACATATGGCAACACTGCTACAACACACAATATGGCTAATTCAAGGTTAATATTTATGATATAGGTATGAATGATATAACACTGTTGTGAATGTAGGTTTTAGGATGAACGACTAAGATCTGCAATTTTTGTAGGAATAACCATTTAAAAAAATATTGAATATTATAAAAATACACACTGCAGATTGTCATCTATGTCATCTTCACATCAGTACAAGAAACTTTACAAAATTATTAGTAACGGAAATTTAAACCGCCAGTATTAAAGGTACGTACAAAAAACCTGTTCAGCCATTTATATTTAAACACACTGTATCTTCTTTAGTATTTCCAAAATTATTTAAATATTTGCATTATTTTAAGGTCTTCCAACCACCCTTAAATATAGTATATTTCAAAAACGCTCTGTATAATTAGAAATAAATAAAATTTGGAATAATACTATTCGTCAAACATCGATGACCTTATAAACAACTTAATAGGCAAAATTTTTTTTAAATGGTAATTTCGTATTTACTAACCCACAAGAATTAACACTTTAGTGAATACAATTTGAAATAAACAAACCAAACGTGGTAGTACCATCAACATGATTATCTATGTATATTAATTCCGTATTTGCTCCATCTGTCTCAACTTTTAGTTAGAACGGAATTGCTCCTACTGGAAAGCGCATATTTGTGTGTATCAAACCGATACAGTATTAATGGGAGTTTGAAAATTAAGTTGATGATGTTTGGTTGCCTTATTGGAACGCAGTTAGCTCGCGTTAGCAAAATAATCTTCACGAACAAAATATTACTGGAATTTTACTCGGAATCAGTAAACATTTACATGTTCAGTTTTCAGTTTTCGGTTATAAATATTTACAACGTATCTAACTTACAACTCGACTTGTTACGAATATTATATTATTGAAATAATTATCAATCTGCTTTTTGATTGCTTTGTATCTTGCGAGACGTAGCGATCTTCTTTCTTATACCGGTGTTGCGCGTTTTAATGTATCACGGGGCCTACAGCTTAACGTGGGCTCCGAAACACGGGAAGTGTAAACATTTCTACTCCAGAGAAGATTTACAAGGCAGAGTACCTCGCTGGTTTGCCAATCCTTTACGGGGGAGAACGAACAAACACGCGATGTTCCGATCTGGGAATTGAACACCAGACTTTCAGTGTAGAAGACATTTTAGGGTTTAGTATTAATAACTCGGCGCCATTACAAAACAATGAGCGCCTTCAAACTAATACAACAGAAGTCCGTTGCAATGCAGTTTCTTAAGGAAAAGAGAAACTTTGTATAATAACAAAATAGAAACGTATGTGATGTGCCTTAAAAACACTCTTAATGTGTTTTTAGCTGCTTTGGTAGGTTCCAGAAAGAAGTCGGTAATTTAAGGATGCTTAAAGGTGCACTTAAGCACTTACATTTCGCCACAAATTAGGCAACCACACTAGAAAAATTCCCAATACATGCCTTTTATTTAAATAATAATTTCTAATGTTTTATTTGCAGATAAATATTGTTTAATTCACACTGCCTAGAAATACCAAAATTAGTTTAAATTTTACTCGTTCCAAAGATTTACTTCGTATAATCTCGTTTATATACAGGTTTGTACATTTTTACCGGGACAACATGAAAGTGTTCGTTATAACAAGGTGTAATTTGTAATTAGTTTCGCTGTGTAGACTTAAACTGTACGCAAACACAGGCAGCGGGCTGAATGAAATCAGTGACTACGTTGCTACGAAACATTTGATAACATTATTTGTTTTAATGTTACTGACCAAAACGGGGGGATGTAGCTGTTGGGTTGGGCTAGTTATTAGTTAACTGCCGGGAAAATTACCATATGGATAATGTAAACCAACCAAATGTACATTAAAGACTGTAAAAATCTGTTGTTTGGTTTTTGTGCGTGCGTGTGTCTTTATTATAAATACTCAAAGTTCATCTGAACATTTATAGCAAAGTTTTTCTGATTAACTTTATCAAAATTTTAGGAAAGCAAGGGAGCACAAGTAAAACGAGCGAGACCCCTTTCGTTTGTCGAGCAACCAAATCCCGAGACTCAGTATTAAAATTTCAACTGTAGGCAAACACAGGCAGCGGGCTGATTGAAATCAGTGCTAAGAAATATTTAATAACATTTTTTTAAGTTACTATCCAAGGCGTGGGGCGTAGATATCAGTTAATTACCTGATGTATCACCAAGTGTGTAAAGTCAGCCGGCTACATATACGTTAAAGGTTTCCAAAATCAGTTGTACAACATAATCAGTAAAAAATGGCTCATGTGTTTTTAAGTGCGTTCGCAAATTTATATTTGCTTTGCTTTTTTGTACGTATTTGAATATTAATCTTTTCTTTGTTATGAATTCTCAAAACCATCTGAACATTTAGGCGAGTTATTCTCATTAATATTATCAAAACTTTAGGAAAGCAGGGGAACACAAGTAAAACGAGGGAAGTAGTTCGACACCCGTTCGTTTGTCGACCGGACAATTCCGTTTCAAAATTTCAAATGTACGCAAACACAGGCAGCGGGCCGAATGAAATCAGTGACCCCGTTACTAAGAAATGTGTAATAATTTTTTTTAAGTTACTATCCAAGGCGTGGGGCATAGATATCAGTTAATTACCGGGTGTATTACCAAACGAGTAACGTAAACCGACCAAATGTACGTTAAAAGTTGTCAACATCAGTATAAACATAATCATTAAAAGATCTCTCTTCTGTTTTCAAGTGCGTCCGATGATTTATGTTTGCTTTGTTGTTTTGTGCATATTTGAATATTAATCTTTCCTTTGTGATAAATTTACAAAACTATCTGAATATTTGCTCGAGTTTTTATCCTAAATTTTATCAAAATTTGAGGAAAGCAGGGGAATACAAGTAAAACGAACGAAGTAGTTCAATTCCCCTTCGTGTGTCGACCGGACAAACCATGGGACTCAGTTCCAAAATGTTAACTGTACACAAACACAGGCAGCGGGCTGAATGAAATCAGTAACCCCGTTGCGAAGAAATATTTAACAACATTTTTTAAGTTACTTGACAAGGTGTGGGGCATGGATATCAGTTAATTACCGGGTGTATTACCAAACGAGTAACGTAAACTGACCAAATGTACGTTAAAAGTTGTCAAAATCAGCATAAACATAATCATTAAAAGATCTCTCTTCTGTTTTCAAGTGCGTCCGATGATTTATGTTTGCTTTGTTGTTTTGTGCATATTTGAATATTAATCTTTCCTTTGTGATAAATTTACAAAACTATCTGAATATTTGCTCGAGTTTTTATCCTAAATTTTATCAAAATTTGAGGAAAGCAGGGGAATACAAGTAAAACGAACGAAGTAGTTCAATTCCCCTTCGTGTGTCGACCGGACAAACCATGGGACTCAGTTCCAAAATGTTAACTGTACACAAACACAGGCAGCGGGCTGAATGAAATCAGTAACCCCGTTGCGAAGAAATATTTAACAACATTTTTTAAGTTACTTGACAAGGTGTGGGGCATGGATATCAGTTAATTACCGGGTGTATTACCAAACGAGTAACGTAAACTGACCAAATGTACGTTAAAAGTTGTCAAAATCAGCATAAACATAATCATTAAAAGATCTCTCTTCTGTTTTCAAGTGCGTCCGATGATTTATGTTTGCTTTGTTGTTTTGTGCATATTTGAATATTAATCTTTCCTTTGTGATAAATTTACAAAACTATCTGAATATTTGCTCGAGTTTTTATCCTAAATTTTATCAAAATATGAGGAAAGCAGGGGAACATTAGTAAAACGAACGAAGTAGTTCAATTCCCTTTCATTTGTCGACCGGGCAAAGCACGGGACTCAGTTCCAAAATGTAAACTGTACACAAACACAGGCGGCGGACTGAATGAAATCAGTAACCCCGTTCCGAAGAAATATTTAATAACATTTTTTAAGTTACTTTTCAAGGGATGGGGCGTGTATATTAGTTAATTACCGGGTGTATTACCAAATGGGTAATGTAAACTGATCAAATGTACGTTAAAGGCTGTCCAAATAAGTTGTAAAAATATAATCATTGAAAGATCTCTCTTGTGTTTTCAAGTGCGTCCGATGATTTATGTTTGCTTTGTTGTTTTGTGCATATTTGAATATTAATCTTTTCTTTGTGATAAATTTACAAAACCATCTGAATATTTACTGGAGTTTTTATCCTAAATTTTATCAAAATTTGAGGAAAGCCGCGGAATACAAGTAAAACGAACGAAGTAGTTCAATTCCCCTTCGTTTGTCGACGGGACAAACCATGGGACTCAGTTCCAAAATGTCAACGGTACACAAACCCAGACGGCGGGCTGAATGAAATCAGTGACCCCGTTCCGAAGAAATATTACAAGGCATGGATATCAGTTAATTACCGGGTGTATTACCAAATCGGTAATGTAAACCGACCAAATGTACTTTATAGGCTCTCAAAATAAGTTGTGTAAACATAATCATTAAAAAATCTCTCTTGTGTTTTTAAGTGCGTCCGATAATTTATGTTTGCTTTGCTTTTTTGTGCGTATTTGAATATTAATCATTTCTTTGTTATGAATTCTCAAAGCCATCTGAACATTTAACCGAGTTTTTCTCCATAATTTTATCAACACTTTAGGAAAACAGGGAAACACAAGTAAAACGAGAGAAGTAGTTCGATTTCGTTTCGTTTGTCGACCGGACAAACCACAGGACTCAGTTCCAAAATTTCAACTGTACGCAAACACAGGCAGTGGGTTGAATGAAATCAGTGACTCCGTTCCTAAGAAATATTTAATAACATTTTTTAAAAGTTACTTTACAAAGCGTGAGGCGTGGATATCAGTTAATTACCTGGTGTATTACCAAGTGTGTAATGTAAACCGGCTAAATGCACGTTAAAGGCTTCCAAAATCAGTTGTAGGTACAGCATAATCAACAAAAAATCGCTCATGTGTTTTTTTTGTGCGTATTTGAATATTAATCTTTTCTTTGTTATGAATTCTCAAAACCATCTGAACATTTAGCCGAGTTTTTCTCATTAACTTTATCAAAACATTGGGAAAGCAAGGGAACACAAGTAAAACGAACGAAGTAGTTCAATTCCTCTTCGTGTGTCCCCCGGACAAACCATGGGACTCGGTTTCAAAATGTCAACTGCACACAAACACAGGCAGCGGACAGAATGAAATCAGTGACCCCACTGCTAAGAAACATTTGATAACATTTTTTAAATTACTACTCAACGCGTAGAGCGTAGATATCAGTTAATTACGTAGTGTATTACCAAGTGTGTAATGTAAACCGGCTAAATGTACGTTAAAGGCTTCCAAAATCAGTTGTACAACATAATCAGTAAAAAATCGCTCATGTGTTTTTTTGTGTTCTTTTGTGTATATTTGAATATTAATCTTTTCTTTGTTATGAATTCTCAAAACCATCTGAACATTTAGCCGAGTTATTCTCTTTTTTTTTATCAAAACTTTAGGAAAGCAGGGGAACACAAGTAAATCGAGCGAAGTAGTTTGACTCCCTTTCGCTTGTCGACTGGACAAACCACGGGATTCAGTTCCAAACACAGGCAGCGGTTTGAATGAAATCAGTGGCCCCGTTCCTAAGAAATATCTGATAACATTTTTTTTAAGTTACTATCTATGGCGTGGGGCATATATATCAGTTAATTACCGGGTGTATTACCAAACGAGTGACGTAAACCGACCAAATGTACGTTAAAGTTGTCAAAATCAGTTGTATAAACATAATTATTAAAAGATCTCTATTGTGTTTTCAAGTGCGTCCGATAATTTATGTTTGCTTTGCTTTTTTGTGCGTATTTGAATATTAATCATTTCTTTGTTATGAATTCTCAAAACCATCTGAACATTTAGCAGAGTTTTTCTCATTAATTTTATCAAAACTTTAGGAACGTAAGGGAGCAAAAGTAACTCGAGCGAAGTAATTCGATTCCCTTTCATTTGTAGACCGCATTCCCGGAGAAAATACGGGATTCGGTTCCAAAATTAACATCGAATTTTGTATACAATTCGAAGTTTTCAACGACGAAGGCCGACCAGAAGCCTACACAAATAGGAAGAGGTATCGAGTGGTGAAGCAATCGGTTGATTTCTGCCAGATTCAGTGATTCATCGTCGTTTGTACGGTGTAGTTAGTTGACTGCTACCTGTGGTTGAAATCAGAAATATTTTTAAGATAGCTTCATTCAGAAATTCCATTAGTAATGACTAAAAACAGCGCGACCTCGGCCACGATTCACCAAGTAATGAGCAGTAACTAAAGTGCGTTCGTTGCTGGATGCTGGGCAAGTGAGGCGAACGAAGTAGATTTATTATTAAATTACCATGCGGCTGGGGACGTTTTAATCATCTCGTAATTGGGTTACAAGTGTTGACGGACTGGCTTGTAGTGCTGGTTTTCTTATTGTGTGATCCTGCAGATGATGAACTCTGGATATTCGTCATGGAAAGTGCACCCACGCAACTGCTTTACAACATGTAAGGAGCTTTTTTTTTATAGTGAGGGTAAATACATAAAAGTACTTGTTTTGATAAGGATATTTTTGTATGAAAGTTTGGTTGTCATGGTAATGAGAAAGAATTAAGGTCATGACAACAAAATCCCGAGAGGTTGCTCGAGCGATTTTTACTTTCTTATACATCAGTATAGGAAAGTATTGATCGATGAGTTGAATCTGCGATGTTTGATATTATTTTTGGGCCTCTGACAATTTGAAAACCCGATTTAAATACTGTCTGGCTGTACGTTTCTGAGAAGGAAACTATAAAACTGGAAATTTTCCAAACATTTCGATGTTTAAAACAAAAACAATTTGAAAACTTCCTTCTAAGCTTCCAAGGAAGCCTCCTATAGCACTTTTTTAAACTTTTATGGTCTAAACACACCTCTACCCTATCATCAACAAAATAAATCGAGTGTCTTTACTTAAGCCGTACATTACTAAGTTATCAAAGTATAGTTCCGTTGATACAGATATTTTTTAATCTAATATTAATGCAAAACCTCTGTAAGGACTATGAACTTCTTATAAGTTTCTTAAAGTCTTTAGCATCTAGTAACAATGCTTGAATTGGTTGACAGACCTAAATGGATTGAGATTCTCAGGTTGTTAATATTTAGTACCTTAAGGTGTCTAACTATCACCAAGTTGAAGTTTTTGTTCCATATCTAATAACATAGCAATATTCACATTAAATACTATAACCCTTTATTTTTAAAAATGAACATTGCCATACCGTACGTGTTTTTTGCGTTTAAACATATTTTCAAAAAACAGAACATGAAGAAGACGAAATTCGAACAGTTAGGTTAAATCTAAATGTAGTTTGTATACATGCTAATTGTTGTTAGCTATAATGGATTATAATTTCCATTTATTATGCATTGTAAACGTGTTTTTATGTGAAGAAAACGGTATGGTACGTGCAATATGCGTTTTTAAAATCTATGAGCTAGCGTTGCGCACAGTTCCTTATTTAGACTCAATCCTATTATTTTTTCAAAGTGAAACTAATACTCTTATGCAATGATGACCCAGACACGGCCAATATAGCTCTATTTATTAAACATTTTGAAATTATTTATGTGGAATCCATCCAGGTTTGTCAAGCAATTTAAATGTTCACTGCGTTCGGAAGATTTTAATACACTCACAATGTGAAGAAAACGGTTTGGTACGTGCAGCCTGTGTTTATTTTAAAGTTATGCAGTTATAGTTGTACACATTTCGTTATTTATATTGAATACTGTTATTTTTAAATATGAAACTAAAACTCCCAACTTATTGATAGCTAGGCCGCTTTAAGACCTAATCTAAGCCTATACAATTCCTAAGAATGTGAAGAAAACGATATGGCACGTGCAACATGGTTTTTTTTCATGTTTGCGGCTACAGTTGTACACAATTCCTTATGTATATTGAATACTGTTATTTTTAAATATGAAACTAAAACTCCCAACTTATTGATAGCTAGACCGCTTTAAGACCTAACCTAAGCCTATATAGCTCGATCTAATAAATATTTTACAATAATTTATGTGGAATCTATCCAGGTTTGTCAAGCAATTTAAACGTTCACTACGTTCGAACGATTTTAAGACACTCATATGAAGATTATGAAGGTCGCAATTCCTAAGAATGTGAAGAAAATGATATGGTCCGTGCAACCTGCGTTTTTTTTTTTAATTTTTGCGGCTGCAGTTGTACACAATTCCTTATGTATATTGAATACTGTTATTTTTAAATATGAAACTAAAACTCCCAACTTATTGATAGCTAGACCGCTTTAAAACCTAACCTAAGTCTATATAGCTCGATCTAATAAATATTTTACAATAATTTATGTGGAATCCATCCAGGCTTGTCAAGCAATTTAAACGTTCACTACGTTCGAACGATTTTAAGACACTCATATGAAGATTATGAAGATCGCAATTCCTAAGAATGTGAAGAAAATGATATGGTACGTGCAACCTGCGTTTTTTTTTAATGTTTGCGGCTACAGTTGTACACAATTCCTTATGTATATTGAATACTGTTATTTTTAAATATGAAACTAAAACTCCCAACTTATTGATAGCTAGACCGCTTTAAGACCTAACCTAAGTCTATATAGCTCGATCTAATAATTATTTTACAATAATTTATGTGGAATCCATCCAGGCTTGTCAAGCAATTTAAACGTTCACTACGTTCGAACGATTTTAAGATACTCATATGAAGATTATGAAGATCGCCATTCCTAAGAATGTGAAGAAAATGATATGGTACGTGCAACCTGCGTTTTTTTTTTAATTTTTGCGGCTGCAGTTGTCACAATTCCTTATGTATATTGAATACTGTTATTTTTAAGTATGAAGCTAAAACTTCAACTTATTGATAGCTAAGCCTGTGTAACTCGATCTATAAAACATTTTATAGTAATCTATATGGAATCCATCTAGGTTTGTAAAGCAATTTAAACGTTTGCTATGGTCGAAGAACTTTAAAACATTCATACGAAAGTCGTAATTCCTTCTAATGCGAAGAAAACGATATAGTTCATGAAACCTGCGTTTTTTATTAAATATATGCGACTATAGTTGTATACAATTCCTTATTTATATCAAATACTGTTATTTTTAAATATGAAGCTAAAACTCCCAACTTACTGATAGCTAGACCGCTTTAAGACCTAACCTAAGTCTATATCACTCGTTCTAATAAATATTTTATAATAATTTATGTGGAATCCATCCAGATTTGTCAAGCAATTTAAACGGTCGCTAAAGTCGAAGGACTTTAAAATACTCATATGAAGGTTGTAATTCCTTTGAATGCGAAGAAAACGATATGGTACCTGCAATAAGCATTTCTTAAATCCGTCAAGCTGTTCTATACAATTCTTTACTTACATTGATATGTTATTTTTAACTATGAAACTAAAATTCCAATGTATTGATAGCTAGACCCCTATAACCGTCCTCTACAGCAAATAATTTATGAGGAATCGATCCAGGTTTGTCAAGTTGTTCAAAGGTTCGCTACGTTCGAAAGTCTTTAAGCCTCGTATGAAGGTCGTAATTCTTATGAATGTGAAGAAAATAGTATGCTAGATGCAATCCGCATTTTTTTAATCTATCCCGTTGTTCTACACAATTCCTTATTTAGATTAAGTGTCGTTATTTTTTAAATATGACGCCAACACTCAATGTAGTGCTAGCTAGACCTTTTTAAGACAGCCTATATGTATTTATGAAACATTTTGTAATATTTTATCTGGAATCCATCAAGCTTTGTCAAGCAATTCAAACGTTCATTAGTTTAAAAAGTCTTAAACACTCATATGAAGGTGATGGTATGGCACATGCAATCTGCATTTTTTTAAATATATCCAGTTGTTCTGCACAATTTCTTGTTTGGATTAAGTACTGTTATTTTTTAAACATGGTGCTAAAACGCCAATGTAGTGCTAGCTAGACCCTCTTCAGACAACCAATATAGCTCTATTTATTAAACATTTTCAAATAGTTTTTATGGAATCCATCTGGGTTTGCCAAACAATTTAAACGTTCACTGCGTGCGAATAACTTTAAGTATGAAGGGTCTAATTGTAAAGCAAACGGTATGGTATATGTAGTCTGCATTACTTTAAATATATGCAGCTGTAGTTGCTAGACCCCGTTAGGTCAGCCTATACAGCTCTATTTATTAAGCATTTTGAAACAATTTAAGTGGAATCCATCTAGGTTTGTCAAGCAATTTAAACGTTCTCTGTGTTCGAAAGATTTTAATTCTTTTTTGAAATTGAATGCTGTTATTTTCTCACTATCAAACTCAAATGTAGTAGCTATACCCCTTTAAGACAGCCTATACAACTTTACTGATTAAGTTTGAATTCTTGCGTGAAATCCATCCAGGTTTGTCAAGCAATTCAAAGATTCACTTTGTTCGAAAGACTTGCACTTGATAATTTATGTATTCAGAAGCAACTGTGTTGTGTCCTAGATTAAAATGAACTGTATCAACTGAAGGATATATGATAACTATTAAATATTTATAGCAAATCTTAAGCAAACACCCTCATTTTTGATCATACTGGAAAATCGTGATTGGTCCATTACTGCGGAATCAAATTTGTCGTTTTAGTAAAATTGCCTTACATGTGGGTCTTACATGAAACAGATTGTTATTGGGCGGGTGTCCACCTAAACTTCATTTGTTAAGCATTGAGCTAGAACGTAAACAAAAGCTTGACAGGTGCATTGATTTACCGAATGTGTATTTACGTAATATTCCTTGCGTTTCTAAATTAACGTTCACGCCGTCAGAATTCTTTTTTAGAAGATTAGGCGTTTCTGGAACAACTTGCTCCATTTTAGGAAAATAAGCACCAGGCGCTGTACAAACGCTCCGAAAACCGATAAGCACTGCTCAAAAAGAACACAAACTTAACCCGGTAATTACGAGTGCAAAGTAAAGTTTTGAGCGTCAATTACTCCTTAAGTAATGAGGCATTAGCGTTAGCTAGCGTAGACCAATCACAGCGCGCGCTCGAGTGAGTCAAACACGTGCGTTTGTTTACGTTCTAGCTCATTGCTCAACAAACGAAGTTTAAGTCAGTGTAGAATGGACAAAATTACTACCACTTGTACTATTTTCTATTAATTTTTTATTATTGCAAAAGATAAGCCGTTAATTTTGCGTACGCAACATACTCATAATAGTCTATTTGCAATCGTTAATAGCCTTCACGTCCAACGAATGGGCATCGGCACTATTTGGTGCCACGTGCTTCTCCTGCACGCTAAGGTATAAACACGGGGACCTACAATTTAACATCTAACCCCAACCAGAAAATACCGAAAGTTTTTGGCATTAAAACTGCATGGTTGCCAAAGTCATACTGGGAATTATGTATGGTGGGTTGCAGCACTAGATGTTTATTAGCTGCATTGGTGATTGCAAAATCACTTCGAAATACTAATAATTATTAATCTCCAAAATAAAGGAAAAAAATGTCCCAGGTAAGAACATTGACTCCATGACCTAAAAATTGGTTGTTTGAAGTCTGATTGTTAATAATAATAATATGGCTTTACTTCTCATTACTTTAAATTGTAATATACAGCTATAAATAATTTGAAAAAAAAACTAAGCAAAAGTGCTAAAATATATAATAAAGTACGGACCTGTGCAAGTGGAAGGACAATGAAGATTCACGAGGCTTGGACAAAATTCAAAATTTGATCTTACTGTGCCCACCGACTATAAATGTTTGGATTTGCGTTGGTTACTGTATTTTATTCGTCGTTTATATCGCCCCTCCTCTAAATAATGCGCATAAATTAAAACAGTTACAGAATTGTTTTAGACGCATACAGATAAATACCTATTTCGAAAGTTTTGTGAAAAATTTGAATTGTAATAATAAAGCAAGTAAATAAGAAAATTGGAAAATTAATTATGAATATTATTTCCCACGGTTGATTTTGTACAGCGTATAACATAATATTGTAATACACGGAAGTTTACCGCTAATTTCACACAGAATTCTCTGAAAAATCTTATTGTTTAGTTTGGTGCATTAAATTTCTCTTTCTATACAATATAGAGGAACAAAACCTAACAACATCAAAAAGATTTAATCTCCGCTCATCTTTTATTTACTGTCTATTCGCCTGTTTCTCTGCTTCCGGTCCAATGCAGCCCTTCTGGCATTTGGCATAATCCACTCTTGTTTATAAATGAAAATTAGTTTAATTGATTTGTTTAAAGCAAAAAAATGTGGGCCAAAATATAATTTAATACATAACAAAAATATGTTTTTCTTAATGAAAACTGCGGGAAAATTAAATTAAACTATTTGAAATATAAAATTACATTTCTTTTTATATATTTTTTATTTTTGTAATTGACCTAACGGCATGTACAGATATTTCATCTTCAGTATATATTTCTTTCTTTGCATAGGCAACCAACATTACAGGTACTTAAAAAAAGTGTAAGGTTGGTTGTCTATGCAAGAAGATTTACGTTTACATATATATGATCCAAACAGTATCTGATCTATCAGTTGCTGAAAAGTCGCTGCCATTTTGAGAAGATTTTTGTTCCAATATTTCCATCACGCTTGGAACCGTTGCACTTCCCTTCTTGAACGAGTAGAAGTTATGTCCCGAAATAATTTTACCCCTTCACAATATCTTTTTCACAATAAAAGAAAATGAATTTCAAGTTAACGAAATGTTCTCTTTTGTAACTTTCCCAAGGATCAGAATTGATTAACTACTATAAATTCCGTTTGTGTGTAGGCAACCAACGGTGCATATGCAAAATAACACTGTAATGTTGGTTGCTTATGCGTTTAAGGATATGCAATGTGACCTTTTTGATCCAACTTGTATGTACTTTATTATTTATTAAACTTAGCCACTTTTAGAACACAACATTCAAGATGCCTCCTCTAATTGTGCCAAATTTTGATATTTCGTACCAAAAATGCAGTTTTTGAGGTTTAATATGTAGGCAACCAACATTGCATCTATTGAAAAAATAATAATACTGTAATGTGACTGTTACGGGTCGAACGAGCTTTTTCGTCGGACCGCAGCCGGAAAGATGGAAGTGCCTTCGGCTTAAGTCAAAGGAGTAGGGAATGGTTCACGAGAAACGCTTAAGAGAAGGAAATCTAACGTAGTGGTATACAGAGTAAGTCGCAATTAATGGGCGCCACCCTCCAGGTTACAGTTGAATGCAGGTTCTCGTAGGAGGGCCGAGAAACCAAACGCTTACGGGAATCGAACTCACCGTTATTGTGCCTCCCTCCTGTATACAATGCTTACAACGTTCATGCACAATACAATACACAGAAATAAAAGATATGGTGAATTTTAACATAAATATAACTCTATTGCTTGAAATTGAAACACGTAGTACAAAAAAATACAATCAAAACGGTAATAATTGTAGTTGAACACAAGGGAAGTTGGGACGTCCAAACAAAAGAGCTCGCCGCCACTTGCTTACGATATTTACTTTACTAAACACACAGATCTACGCAGCCAGTTACGTTCGAGTTTACAGAAATTAGTTATACTTCACAATTAACAACTATAATAGCAATTGGCGACTGAAGGTCGCTTTGCGTTGCATCAAGAAAAGGGTTCAGCACTTTAAACCAGTCGAATGAATCTCGGAACAAGTTTTCACAGCAGCACAATTAACAATTTTTTTACCTTAGTTTTTTCAGGTAGGGAGTAGAGAGAGAGGCACAATTTGGGGTGTTCCTAGGTTCTTGCGAAGCAGACAAAAAATCGCAGGCACGCCACTGAAGGCTGGATCACGATTGCGACACAGCAATCGCCAAGGCTTTCTTCGGAAAACGGGAAATTTCGAGCGTTCTTGCACACCGGAACGAAATATTCGCCGCACAAACTCCTGACGCGTTTGTCGCAGCAGCGGCATAGAGGGGTTCGATACTAAACCTCAAAAGCGATAAGCAAATTCGCAATGGATTGCCTTCCCGGGGTTAAATCGTTTGAACGCCGGGATGTTTGAACGCAGGGACGTTTGGACGCAGGTACTTTCGAACGCAGGAACGTTTGGACGCATGCCCCCCCCCCCACCTCAGTATAGTTTTGGGTACTTAATTTTGGGACACCTTGTATATCCGCGTCCTACCGTTCATGCGGTCAAAGGTACCTGCGTTCAAACGTCTCCGCATTCAAACGTCCGTGCGTCCAAACGTCGTACGAAAATTCACGCAATGAAAAAAAGACAACGCCAATATGCAGCATCTGAAAGTATTTCAACATATTACAAAATATGTTGCAAGAATTCTAGAATAAAACCTACCACGTGGAACTTCCGGGGAGCATAGGAATTTCAGGGCCATTCTGCAGACAAAGAACTCTAAGAACTGTTTTCGATCGGCGCTACAGACTAAACATCCTTGTCAGCGTTCCCTTAAGTTCCAAAAAGGTGACCTCCCATAAATTAACCTTTGAAAATAATATTATATACTAAAATATAAAAATGTAGAATAGCAATCGCCTATGAGCGGCAACATTCAAGATGTCTGCTGCAATTATACCAAAATTTAAAATGTCATGCCAAAAATGCAATTTTGGTGGTTTCGTATGTAGGCAACCGACATTGCATCTATTTAAAAAATAAAAATACTGTAATGTTGGTTGCTTATGCAAGAACGGAGATCATATGGTAAATCTTTGTTTAGACATGTTTTTACCTAACATGTAGTTCATTATATTTGAGATTGTGGTCTGAACACTTAGAAAACAGCAGCAACTTTGAGGAGACGAGAAAGATGGCTCCTTTCGTATGAAACATTTTAGAACACAATATTGCGATATCAGGTTAGCAACATTCCGATGGGTTAGTAGAGAAGAGATTTACGATGCTATTAGCAAAAAGTTAAATTTGTGCAAGTTAAAAGTATAAATTTTAACATTCGTTTAAAAAATTCCCAAATTATATACGGTGTCATGACTATAATGTATGGCGCAGCTTTGTCTGTCTGCTGTCATTTTAAAAGTCAAAAGTTCTATACATAAACATAACCTACAATTTACAACAAATCCGTTTCTAAATACTATATACCCGTTGCCTTTCGAAAACCATTATTTTGCCAAAATATATTTAATATTCCAACAGTATTACCATAGTCTAAATATTATTTAGACTATGGTATTACTGTGCCAATGTGACAAGTGACATTCATCAAAAATAATGGTGGAACGCACTTACTATTTTCGCAACCATCTAAAAATTGCAAAACAAATGTAAAAAATTGAAAAAACCACATATTTTGTTTATTCCCTTCCCTTTTCAGATACCATAACTTAAATTTTCAAACTTGGGTATGTCCTTATATAATCTCAAAAACCAGTCGCGCCAAAAACAGACCACGTGGGTCTTTAAAGTCGGATCAATGCCCTTTCAAAATTTATGTTTGAGGGCGGCTTGATTTATAAACAAGGCTTCCTTGAAATGTATTATTAGTAATGTCTTATCACTTCGATGTAATTTACTGCGTATGGGTTCGATTGTATTAACTTGACAACTAAACTGTTGAATTAATTTATATTGCTATTATATATCTACACTTAAATCGTGTTTATTGTTGCTCTCTCCCAGACGCTTCCTTTTCTTCTAAAATTCAAATCACGATCAACTTGCACTTTCAGTATTTTTTTACGTGTGTTTCTCTCGACTTTCGTACGTCGGCGCTCCAGTAATCATAGATTTGAAGTTCACGCGCTTTCTAAATTGGGAGCGTCTTTATTTTATACCTAGTTTAAGATTGTTGAGAAAGTGCAAGTGAAGATGATTGTTGGGTTTTTGAAATTTCACCCCAAAGACTGATCAAATTGTGGCAATCGTTTCTGCTTACCAAAATGAATCAGTTTACGAAGAAGTTAAGTTGCTGAATTTAAGTGATTGTTTTCGCGCTCAAACATAATTCAAGTGATTATTTTGTGTTCATTTCCGGACACGGATCGACAAGCAGAAAGATATGATTAATTTTGCCATTGTTTTTGATAAATTCGTCGATGTGTCATGGTTCTAATGAGAAATGAGGGAAGTCTACTTACCTGGGTAATTATGCGCTTCATGGTAAAACTCGCGGTTAATATTAGCTCATCTGTGTGTTGAATTGGGTATCTATAAAAAACCCCGTTAATTTGTTTAAATTATTGGTAAAAACTTCAAACGAGACTCTAATTTGGTGATTTCTAGAAAACAAGACGGTTCGAAAACCTACTTTGTAAAAACACGGCCGTAATTTTATAAATTGCTTTCTGCAAGAGATTTTTTGTTGTTAATTGCCAAATTGTGAACAATTTTTCTGTTTTGTTGCTACAAAATCAGTTGCATTTGATGAATGATATCTAATTAATTCCCAAGCCCACGTACAATTGACCCGTGTCACTGGAGACCTTGACTATTTATTTTTGTTAAATGTACATTTAGTGGCAAATAGTATATCATATGATAATTATGGTTATAACATAATCTGTAAGTATCTCGTGTTATTAAAGTTTATCATGTATGCTTTTAGAGTGTATTAGTCTTGTATTTGTTTGGATTTTTATGAATGGCAATTAACTGCTGCGTTGCAAGAAACGGTTAAACCCACCTTGCCACTTTGAACAGTCGCTGACTTTAATTAATATTGCCTTTAAAAGAATTTCGCTGCTATAGACCTACTTTGTAGAAAAGCGATCGTAATTTTATAAAATCTCTTATACCAGAGATGTTCCTTGTTAATAATAATAATCAAAGTGTTCCCGTTTTTTTCCGTTTTGTTGTTGCAAAATCATTCATATATGATATATGATTTCTAATCAATATTCAAGCGCACATAAAATTGTGTCAATGGAGACCTTGATTTTTTTGTTGACATTCAAGGGCAAGAAATATATGACTTTTATCATTATAAGATAATCCATAATTATCTCGTATTCTTAAAATGTATAGTGATCCTTTTAGAGTGTATTAGTCTTATATTTGTTTGGGTTTTTATAAAAAGCAAATAACTGTTGAGTTACAAGAAACAGTTAAACCCACCTTGTCACTTTGAATAATGGCTAACTTTAATTAATATTACCTTTGAAAGAATGCGCTCCTATAGCCCTACTTTGTAGAAACGCGGCTGCACTTTTATAAAATCACTTACACAAGAGATTTTTTGTTTATTCGGCCCGTGTCAATGGAGACCTTGACTATTTTTTTTTATTTACATTCAGGGGCAAAAATATATGACTTATGATTATAAGATTATCCACAATTATTTTGAGTTCTTGATGTTTATCGTATATCCTTTTAGTGTATTTATTTGGTATTTATGAAGAGTAATTAACTGCTGATTTGCAAGAAACAGTTAAACCCACCTTGCCACTTTGATCAGTTGCTAACTTTAATTAATATTACCTTTAAAAGAATGCGCTCCTATAGCTCTACTTTGTAGAAAAGCGGCTGCAATTTTATAAAATCACTTACACAAGAGATTTTTTGTTTATTCGGCCCGTGTCAATGGAGACCTTGACTATTTTTTTTTTAATTTACATTCAGGGACAAAAATATATGACTTATGAATATACGATTATCCATAATTTTTTCTTGTTCTTACAGTTTATCGTATATCCCTTTACAGTGTATTATTCTTGAATTTATTTGGTATTTATGAAGAACAATGCTGCGTTGCAAAAAATAGTTAAACCCACCTTGCCAACTTGAAAATTCGTTAACTTTAATTAATATTACCTTAAAAACGCTCTCCTATAAACCTACCTTGTAAAAATGCTGTCGTAATTTAAAAAAATTCCTTTATTCTAGAGTTTTTTTTTTTTTTTCTTTTAAATATAAGCAATTCCCGATTTTGTTTAAGCTCTGGAGAAAAAAATACATGAAATAGTTTCCAAAATGGCCACTTTAAAAATTAGACCGTTTGTGTGGTGGTTTTTCTTTTTTCTAGAGGTTAAAGTTGCTATAGTTATTGTATTGGTAGTACTGTGTTGTGTGTGATTTTTATGATTGTGTGATAATCCATAATTATTTCGGATTCTCAAAGTGTAGTGCATTATTTTCGAATATATTATACTTGTATTTGTTTGCGTTTTTATGGCTTGCAATTAACTGTTGCGATATAAGATCCAGTTAAACCCACCTTGCCTCCTTGAATACTTACTAACTTTGATTACTATTAACTTACAATATAATGCGCTCCCATAGACTTACATTGTAAACATCCCTGTATACAATAGATTTTGTTTTAGTCAGTGATGAAAATAAATGAATTGCGATTAGTTTCATTGACACCCGGTATATCACTACAAAGCGTTCTGTTTCTATATCAACTCTTCTGGTGATTTTCTCGGTATTTATATCCGATTTTTTTTGCTCCCCTTATAGTTCACTTCCAAAGTTACTTATGAGCTGCAATTTGTGTTGCCTACTTTAAATATTCAAGGGGTTACGAAATAAAATGATCATGTTATTTAGTATGTATTTAAAAGTAAGTTCTAATTAAACTATGCATTGGTCTAGGTATTGGAAATATAAGAATACATACATACATACATTGGGCAACAAAACAGAATTTGCAGGCAATAGAACGGTTACTAAGCGCTTAAAAGCTTAGACTCATCGTAAATTACCTATGGCGCCTGTAACGTTCCAGGAATTTCACTAAAAGACCTTTAACATAAACCCTAGTGCGGTTCATTTCAACTCTAGGGAAAGTAGTGAATTCACCCTAAAATTCTTTTTAAGTTTATCATCAGTGTTAGTTAATTTTGCTTACCAATCGAGCGTTGAAGTCTCTTAAGTGTTTCTGGAGAAAGTATTGGAATGTCTTATTAGGCCTGGAAAATGATTAAAATTCTTCGCAAGAAGTGAGTTCAAATGCTTTGATTTGGTGCTAAACAATAAATTATATCCTATATTTGTTATTATTATTACATTTTGATAAAGAAATGATCTAATAATGTAATAGGTCTAATTAATTCTATTTATATACTATTTCTTCGTTTGTAGTATACATTGACTGATTATTTTCTTTTTGTTACAGTAATAGCCCATCATTGAGTTGTCTAGTGGTAGAGTCCGATGGGGGCTGTTATTCAGCGATGCCTCCAACGGCCATGAGGCTAGAGAGTCCCCCTTGCAACAACAACAACAATCACGCATCAGGAGCCGAACTGGAGCTGCTCGCCAAGCTGGAGGAAGCAAACCGCCTCTACGAGTCCGATGCCAAGTCGCTCAACTCCTTGAGCGGGGCTTCGGCCTCAGGGCATTCTCGGAAAAGCTCGGACACTTCACAAATTTCACTCACTTCAGGTATGAAAACCGTAAAAGTTCAAAGTTCGAATATTTCCCATGCGATGCACCTTTTGCTTGGTATTTTATACTGATGATGCGTGTGTAAACCTTTCAGGAAAACTGATTTCAATTCTTAAAATTCTATTAATACATTGTAATTTTTTATCTTCATTATCATCTTGATGAACTGATCAGTCATGATTTTCCTATTTACACGAACAACTCTGTGCTTGTACTAACAAGTTCCACACAAGACGGGGTTATAGACGGAGGTGGGTAGCTTTTGCTTGGTTTTTTGTGGATGATCAATGTGTAAATCTTCCAGAAAGAATGATTTTTAGTTCTTCTAATTCAAGTATGTTACGAATTCTTCATCTTCACCATCAACTTGGTGAGCAGATCAGCATCATCATTGCTTTTTTAATAAATGTATTGATGATTTTCCTATTTACATGAGCAACATCATACTTGTAGGAACAGGTTCAACGCAAAGAAAAGACAGAAGGTGGAACTCTGTAAGTTTTGCTTGATGTTCAGTGCGGATGATCCGTGTGTTACTCTTCCAGGTATTGTAGTCAGTAGAATTACATTAAGTACACATTCTTGTTCTTCATTATCATCTTGATCAGTCAGGCCAGATTCACTATTGTGGTTTTTAATAAAGATATTGATGCTTTTCTTACTTAAATATGCAAGCTTATGCTTGTACGGTCAAGTTCAACACAAGATAGGACAAAAGATGGAGCTGTGTAACTTTTGCTTGGAATTTTGTGCGGATGATCCGCGTGTAAGTCTTCCAGGAGAATAGCATTGTAGTCAGTGGAATTTCATTAAGTACACAATCTTCTTCATATCATCTTGATGAGTCAGGTCAGATTCATGACTGTTGTTTTTAATAAAAGATATTAGTACTTTTCCTACTTACATATGCAACTTTGTGCTTATAGGGACAAGTTCAACACAAGGCAGGGCAGAAGATGGAAATATATAACTTTTGCTTGGTATTTTGTGTGGATGATCAGTGTGTAAGTCTTCTAGGAAAACTTGCTTCAGTTAGTAGAATTTCATTAGATACAAATTCTTGTTCATTGCCATCTTAATGATTGGGTCCAGTCGTATTGTCATATAGGCACAAATTCAACACAGGATAGGACAGAAGATGGAGATGTGTAACTTTTACTTGATATTTTGTATGGATAATCAATGTGTAAGTGTATTAGAAAAAATAATTAAAGCTAATGTTCCTCTTTTCTTCTTCATTTCGTGGTATAGGCATTTTATTGCCTATTTGGTCTCACAATTTTATTGTCGGCATCTTTTCGGTGGTCTACAAACATTTCTTCTTCCCGCTTTGTTTGTATTCCAGAATTCGTTTTGGAATTCCATTATCATCCACAACAAAAAACAGGACAGAAGATGTGTAAGTCTTCTAGGAAAAATAATTAAAGTTCTTGTTCTTCTTCTTCTTCATTTCGTGGAATAGGCATTTTATTGCCTATTTGGTCTCACAATTTTATTGTCGGCATCTTTTCGGTGGTCTACAAACATTTCTTCTTCCCGATTTGTTTGTATTCCAGACTTCGTTTTGGAGTTCTATTATCATCCAAAACAGGACAGAAGAAGTGTAAGTCTTCTCGGAAAAATAATTAAAGTTCGTGTTCTTCTTCTTCTTCATTTGGTGGAATAGGCATTTTATTGCCTGTTTGGTCTCACAACTTTATTGTCGCCATCTTTTCGGTGGTCTACAAACATTTCTTCTTCCCGATTTGTTTTGTATTCCAGGAATTCGTTTTGGAGTTCTATTATCATCCAAAACAGGACAGAAGAAGTGTAAGTCTTCTCGGAAAAATAATTAAAGTTCGTGTTCTTCTTCTTCTTCATTTGGTGGAATAGGCATTTTATTGCCTGTTTGGTCTCACAACTTTATTGTCGCCATCTTTTCGGTGGTCTACAAACATTTCTTCTTCCCGATTTGTTTGTATTCCAGAATTCGTTTTGGAATTCTATTATCATCCACAACAAAAAACAAGGCAGAAGATGTGTAAGTCTTCTAGGAAAAATAATTAAAGTTCGTGTTCTTCTTCTTCTTCATTTGGTGGAATAGGCATTTTATTGCCTGTTTGGTCTCACAACTTTATTGTCGCCATCTTTTCGGTGGTCTACAAACATTTCTTCTTCCCGATTTGTTGTATTTCAGAATTCGTTTTGGAATTCTATTATTATCCACAACAAAAAACAAGGCAGAAGATGTGTAAGTCTTCTAGGAAAAATAATTAAGTTCGGTTTTCTTCTTCTTCTTTCTTTGTGGAAATAGGCATTTTATTGCCTGTTTGGCGTGCTCACAAACTTTCATTGTCGCCATCTTTTCGGTGGTCTACAAACATTTCTTCTTCCCGATTTTTTGTATTCCAGAATTCGTTTTGGAATTCTATTATCATCCACAACAAAAAACAAGGCAGAAGATGTGTAAGTCTTCTAGGAAAAATAATTAAAGTTCGTGTTCTTCTTCTTCTTTATTTGGTGGAATAGGCATTTTATTGCCTGTTTGGTCTCACAACTTTATTGTCGCCATCTTTTCGGTGGTCTACAAACATTTCTTCTTCCCGATTTGTTTGTATTCCAGAATTCGTTTTGGAATTCTATTATGATCCACAACAAAAAACAAGGCAGAAGATGTGTAAGTCTTCTAGGAAAAATAATTAAAGTTCGTGTTCTTCTTCTTCTTCATTTGGCGGAATAGGCATTTTATTGCCTGTTTGGTCTCACAACTTTATTGTCGCCATCTTTTCGGTGGTCTACAAACATTTCTTCTTCCCGATTTGTTTGTATTCCAGAATTCGTTTTGGAATTCTATTATCATCCACAACAAAAAACAAGGCAGAAGATGTGTAAGTCTTCTAGGAAAAATAATTAAAGTTCGTGTTCTTCTTCTTCTTCATTTGGTGGAATAGGCATTTTATTGCCTGTTTGGTCTCACAACTTTATTGTCGCCAACTTTTCGGTGGTCTACAAACATTTCTTCTTCCCGATTTGTTGTATTCCAGAATTCGTTTTGGAATTCTATTATTATCCACAACAAAAAACAAGGCAGAAGATGTGTAAGTCTTCTAGGAAAAATAATTAAAGTTCGTGTTCTTCTTCTTCTTCATTTGGTGGAATAGGCATTTTATTGCCTGTTTGGTCTCACAACTTTATTGTCGCCATCTTTTCGGTGGTCTACAAACATTTCTTCTTCCCGCTTTGTTTGTATTCCAGAATTCGTTTTGGAATTCCATTATCATCCACAACAAAAAACAGGACAGAAGATGTGTAAGTCTTCTAGGAAAAATAATTAAAGTTCGTGTTCTTCTTCTTCTTCATTTGGTGGAATAGGCATTTTATTGCCTATTTGGTCTCACAATTTTATTGTCGGCATCTTTTCGGTGGTCTACAAACATTTCTTCTTCCCGATTTGTTTGTATTCCAGACTTCGTTTTGGAGTTCTATTATCATCCAAAACAGGACAGAAGAAGTGTAAGTCTTCTCGGAAAAATAATTAAAGTTCGTGTTCTTCTTCTTCTTCATTTGGTGGAATAGGCATTTTATTGCCTGTTTGGTCTCACAACTTTATTGTCGCCATCTTTTCGGTGGTCTACAAACATTTCTTCTTCCCGATTTGTTGTATTCCAGAATTCGTTTTGGAATTCTATTATTATCCACTACAAAAAACAAGGCAGAAGATGTGTAAGTCTTCTAGGAAAAATAATTAAAGTTCGTGTTCTTCTTCTTCTTCATTTGGTGGAATAGGCATTTTATTGCCTGTTTGGTCTCACAACTTTATTGTCGCCATCTTTTCGGTGGTCTACAAACATTTCTTCTTCCCGATTTGTTTGTATTCCAGAATTCGTTTTGGAATTCTATTATCATCCACAACAAAAAACAAGGCAGAAGATGTGTAAGTCTTCTAGGAAAAATAATTAAAGTTCGTGTTCTTCTTCTTCTTCATTTGGTGGAATAGGCATTTTATTGCCTGTTTGGTCTCACAACTTTATTGTCGCCATCTTTTCGGTGGTCTACAAACATTTCTTCTTCCCGATTTGTTGTATTCCAGAATTCGTTTTGGAATTCTATTATTATCCACTACAAAAAACAAGGCAGAAGATGTGTAAGTCTTCTAGGAAAAATAATTAAAGTTCGTGTTCTTCTTCTTCTTCATTTGGTGGAATAGGCATTTTATTGCCTGTTTGGTCTCACAACTTTATTGTCGCCATCTTTTCGGTGGTCTACAAACATTTCTTCTTCCCGATTTGTTTGTATTCCAGAATTCGTTTTGGAATTCTATTATCATCCACAACAAAAAACAAGGCA
>JABXWE010006810.1:0-38070 GCA_014611495.1 Limonius californicus
GTTTACTACATTGCCCCCAGGTCCGTAATTGCAGTAAATATATACAGAATAGAAGCCACTTTTTGACATATAAAATGTTCGTCCACATCCAATATGAGTTGTTTCCGCCCAAATTACTTGAGAAAAGTGCCCGATTCCTCTCACACTAAAACAATGTTATATTGAATTTTCTATTAAAAAAGAGAGAAATAATAATTTACCCTTGATAGCTATTAATTTCACTAGCAGTTGACAGAGATATTTCACTATACCAAGCATCAACAGCTTGAGTTAACCACTTATTATCGGTAAAGTTTTCCATGGCTGAAGAACCACTTGCAAACATGTTCTGTCCCACGTACGAAAACTTTTCTGTAATCAAAGGTAAATGCAATAGTTTGTATCAAAATGAGCATGAACTACATACTTGTATCTCTGCAAATGTCGTGGGAATTACCGGTTTCTGCGCAAGCGTTGGACCAACATTGAGCAACAAATTCAATTTCTTTATCATAGCTCTACAAAAATAATAGTTATTCTGATTATTTATTCATTGTATGTTAAAATAGAATTTAAATTAAATACAAATAAATATTTGAGGTAACAGCTCCTTTTGCCCTCAATACTCTTGGTCTTAGGTACGCGACGACTATTTTCAGTTTTTCATGGTAGCAGTGATGTTTACTTATTCCTGATATTCATACATCAACTAACCAACGATACTACTTTTAGTAATAGAAACATTCTTGCAAAATTTTAATACAATCTAACCCAGCAAATGATTTGGTTTTTCCTAACTGAAGTCTTCATAAGCATATTGCTAACACTCCGGCGATTATAATTTATACCTCTATCTATATCTGTTCAAAATGGGACCGACCTTTTACTCAAAATGATTACCTCGCTCAGGTTCGGAAGTATGTGACCTGAAATATTTGGAAAACTGTTGGATTAAGTCATTTTTAACAAAAATAATCTCTTTAGGAGTTGTCTAAATTATCTTAATCGAATGATTTTCTAAACAATGTATTGTTTGTGAAAGATCGTGGTGACATGAAAATCCGGTAAAGCCAACAGTAAAATTTAGAACTTCGTAGATTAATAATGGAGAATTTTCAGTAAAAACTTGGGTTCGTTGCTTACTGCTATTGGATTGGATTTCATACGGCTATCACTCAAGAACCTTTCGCTTTACGATGTTTGTTTTTAGGTGGACTAATAGGAATGCAATATAAATTTAAAACGTAAAACATTCACAATCTGCGACCATCTAATAAATGCACGTCTGTTATAGATCGAGGTTGACACCATTGCAAGCACTCAGTGCCAGAGCCTTGTCATTATGTATTGCTTGTAGGCATTCTAAACAATTAGATAAACTTTAAACTTTACAATTTGTTCTATTCGTAACATAAGCTCGGGACACAACATGGCGCAGTCGGTAGGATACAATGAGTTGCGTAAACTAATATATTAACATTATAGAAGATGGTCAACATGTTAGAAAAATATATTAACTGTTGTTGACAAGTATTGGACCTTTCGAAATGATATTTATGTTTCTGATGACCTAGTTTTTCATAAGGATCGTGTCATAATTTCTAATAAGTTAAGAGCGAACTCAATAAGTCCCCTCACACAATAGTTAATAAGTGTAGTATTTGTGAAAACTATAAATCCACCTAATTTCTAGCGAAGTGTTAATGCCTCAATAGCTGCCTCATCACCCTTTTAAAAAGGTAGTAACTGATATTTTGGAATATGCAGGACAAAACTATGTAATTATTATAGACTACAGCTCTAAATGGTTGGAGTTACTACATATGAAAGGGAAAACCGCACATGATGTAATAACAGTATTCAAAAGGACATTTTCTTGCCGTGGTACACCAAACCAAAAACATTCTCAGGAATAATGAATATACATACATATACAGGGTGTGTATAAATTAAGGAGAACGCTACAAATGGCGATGTTCATCGTAAAATTCTTAGTCGAAAATCGTAATACTAAAATGTTAAACCATGCCTCCTGTGTTCTCAGGGTCCGTTTAAAAGAAACGTGCAGTTGGCGACACTGCACTGCACTGCACCAAACACGTGTTGCTACTATGCACGGTAACTAATTACTTATAATTATTGTTCGAATTGAAAACCGTCGGCTTGTAGCATAGTTCCAATATTTGTGGTATCGTTTGCATTACTCGCTCCAGTATTTCTGGGTAATTTCTAATACTGCCGCGTTAATTCTGTTTCTAACTTCGTTAGCGTTTGGTGCAGGCTTAGCATAAGCTTTTTCTTTAATACAGCCTCAAACAAAAAATCCTAAAGGATTGAGATCGGATGATTTCGCGGGCCATAAAATAGGACCGCAGCAACCAATACACCTGTTTGGAAAGTGTTCCTGGCACCACTCTCTTACATTATGGACAAAATGTGCAGGAGCTCCAAATATTTTTTGTTTGTGTATTAGGTAGTATACACACAACCAAACGTATATGGAATCATCCAGTATTTCTTACTAATAATAAGAAATTAAATTTATGAAAACTTGTTATGCAGATAAGAGATAAAGTTTTTTGTTGGAAATAAGATAACTAATTGATAAAAGTTACACATTGAAAAATTTTTTTATCTGTGTCCAGTTGTAAAATCGAAGTGTCAGAGTAAATTTAACTTTGTGTTCAAAAACGTAATATACCCTACGTAGGTTTGCGAGATGTTCATAGGGGAAGAATTGTTGCTCTTGTTAAGCAGGGAATGTCACAAAGACAAATCGCAGCAGCTGTGGTCGTCTCGCAGGGCGTTGTTTCAAACACCTATTCAAGATTTTTAGAATTGGAAACGCTCAAGAACAGGCCTAGACAAAGTCGTCGCAGAGTAACTAGTAATCGACAAGACCGGTTTTTAATTCAAATAGCTAGAAGAAATCCAATCTCTTCTCATCCGGAGCTTCAAAGGCAACTTTTGCAGGCTACAGGTGTTGGTATTTCAGTTGAAACAATACGAAAGAGACATCGTGCCCGAAATTTATTTAACAAGAGACAGTTAAGGGTTCCCGAGTTATCCAGACGGAACAAAATTGATCGGCTAAATGGGTGTCTGGAACACCAGAACTGGACAATTGAAAATTGGCAAAATATCCTTTTTTCAGATGAAACCAGAATTGATCTGAGATCAGATGACTGTCGAATTCGGGTTTTAGTGGGTTGAGGCAGAAAAGCTAGACTACAAACTGCCAGATCTGTTCCAAGATATAAAAGAGGAACTGTAATGTTTTGGGGAGGTATTATGATGGGAGAAAAACCTCATTTGCTTCCCTTACGGCAAAGTTTAACGGATCGCCGTGTTATGTTCGTTTGAGTTCATGCGCTTAGCCTTTGAAAAATCCCATCTGTTCCATTTGACGTACTTGTGTAGGTCTGGATTTGCCGACAAAAGGCAGTTCTTGGAACTTTTCGTTTGCAGATGCGCCGGAAGGCACACGTGCAAGAAGATTGTTCTAGAACAATTTCGTTGGGTGGGAGTTTTTGAGGCCGGGGGATGTCAGTGGACGCTAGCCTCTAGAAGTGAACGGACGTTGAAAAATGGGGTTGTTGGCTGCTCTCTTCTGCTAGATGAAGCTATCGTTTCGTTTTCTGCCTTAAGCAAAAGAATCTTCGACTTGCGTCGTATTAAATATATTAGCAGAGTGTCAGATTTTGTAAAGACAATTCAGTGAACTTGTTCTCTCGACTTGTGTCGGAACCTTTTAACCTCGTGACAGTCTCCTTTGAACCGTTGCAAGTGACCATCCTGTGCAGCGGCGGAGTGTTTGGCAATTGAAGTTCCCATCCTTATTTTCTGCGTTAAAGAAAGTCTTGGCCATAGCCTCTCTCTACTCCGTACCGAAGAGAAAAATAAGGTACAACTTGCCAATGTACTGTACAGTGTTTGTTTTTCCCTGTTTATCAGTGTTTCGTTAAAGATTAAGAAATAGAACAGTTTAATCCCTTTGTAATATTAAAAGTGAGGCAACTTTCAACTGTCCAGTGTTTCATTATTCGTTTAGGTTAAAATTAATTTCAGTAAACTCGAACATCACTGGCTGCGTAGACCTGTTCATTAAAGTAAATGCCGCAAGCCACTGGCGGCGATCCTAACTTGTTTTAACGTTCAACCTTCCCTCTGTCTTTAACTACAATTATTACCGGTTTGGATATTTTCTTGTACTATGTGTATTACCAATTTCAAACAGCAGTAGAATTACATTTGTCTTCAAATTCGCCATATCTTTTATTTCTGTGTAATTTTATTGTATTATGTGCATGAACTTTGTAAGCTTACGGTTTCCCACCCGTAAGCGTTTCACTTGAACCACCCCTACTCCTCTGAGCTACGCCGAAGCCCTTTTCCACCTTTCCCGTTGCGGGTCGACGAAAAAGCTCGTTTGGCCCGTAATAGCCGTTATGTCGATTTATTGCTAGAACCCATAGTTAGGTTGTGGAGAGGTGCAATGGGAAATATTTTCATTTTCATGCATGATAATGCCCGTCCACATTAGGGATGTTGCGGATGCATATTTTTTGACATCCGCGGATGCGAATGCAGATGCAGATTTTTGAAGGCTCACATCCGCGGATGCGGATCTACCAATTTGGGAAAAAGTACTGAATACCACAGTTCAAAACAACGAGGAAGCTTCTAAAAAAATACAGCCAAACCAACATATTATAAATAATATTCCCGTAGAACTGCAAGAAAGCTCAAAGATGTGGAAGGAGAAGACGATATATTAATCAATACTGATACAAATAAAACGAAAGAAGGGCAACGCGGAAATGTTATTGGTTTAGTATTTGAACAGAGCCGGCTAGTAGCGTGTGAGATGTACACAGGCGCCGCAATAGAAAGGCGCCTAAATGCAGTCAAAAATACGAAATATATTAAAAAAAAATTAGGAGTGGCCCCATCTGTGCGTCGTCCCCCGTTCAAGTCGCGTAGGGTCTTCTCAGACGTGTCAGAGCCGCGCGCCTCCCGCTCGTCGGTGGTACGCCCGTCCGGACACGATACATTTGTATGAAATTCTGTTATCTATTTTCATTGAGTCTAGGTGAGAATACATTACTGTGGGCTTGCAGTTGACGAATTGTTGATGAATTAATTACTACATCTTAACAGGTTTTCAATTTGTTTATACGTTCTCCTGCTTATATCGAAGATTTATTTACTAAAATTCGAAAAATAAAACAACTTTCCTATTTACACTTCTTTGTAATTCTAATAAGGAAACGCACACTAGTTGTACACCCTATATGAAAAGCTTACTTACCAAGACATGCATGTTAGCTGCTTGACTGTTACCACCTCTTGTATCTTGTCCTATTGCAAGTGTATTCCGTCGCTTGTTGTGAACATCCAAAATCCATTTTCTGCCTTCATCGTTTAATGGTAAAGCTTTGCCACCTTTTCCACATACTGTGCTTACTGTGCAACCCTAAAATGGATCATTCATCTAAATTTTTGTAACACATGATAAACTTCCAGCAAGTCCGTCATTTTTGCGAACTTTTACAGAAAGAGATATTCAAATTTTATAAAAATGGATAGCCGATTACTGTGGTACCTAAACAAAAATTAACTTTTTTTTTGTGACATGGATAAAACATGGCGTATGTTATATAAAATTTCACCAGAAAGCAGAAAATGACCTTGGATTTTCTCTATCACCCACACTTTATTTGCTACGAAGTGTTGTGTTTTTTACGGAAAAATATCAATGTCGGTATGTTCTTCATGTTGCACTTACTTCAAAATGTTGTTGCGGATGTTTTACGGCGATATTTGGTCTCTGAGGCATCACGGATTAATTTCCAGCAGTAATCAGCAAGCAAACTAGGACTCCATTTGCATTGGTATCGCTTTTCCATGGCTGCAACGTCTTGGTGGAACCGTTCTCCATGTTCGTCGCTTACGGCACCCAAATTTTCCGGAAAGAAATCGAGATGAGCATCCAGAAAATGAATTTTTAAAGACATATTACATCCCATTTCTCTGTAGGCACTCAGTAATTCAGTCACGAGATCTTTGTAATTTTCAGCTTTGACATTTCCAATAAAATTGGTCACAACTGTTGTAGAAGCTCTCCATGCTCTTAGTTCAACTTCATTCAGCAAGTTGTCAAATTCGCCATCTTTCATTACTTCTGGTATTTGTGGTCCCACAAATATGCCCTGTTATGTTCATCTGATTGTGCCGCTCCATCTGGATTAGAGCAATATTCTAATTGCCGCTTCATAGGAATCAAAATTCTATTTTAATTGCAATAGTCGATCGCTATATTATTTTTGTTTAGATTGAGTTACGGAGGCCGATCCCATAAAGCCTTTGAAAATTCCCTTTGTAAGCTGAAATTGCCGATTAATGTTTTATCTGCACCTGACCCTGTACGGTTTCTGCGAATTTACGTGTCAGATCTTTCCAGAACTATTTCATCATATTTTTCAAGGTGGTGTAATATTTCTTACCTACGGATGGTCGAGCCGCATTTGGTTCCTCAGTCAGCCTTCCGCCTTCGCTAGACTCCGGTCTACCAATTCCATCTACGGGGGCCGTTAAGAAATTAAGAAATCAAATATTGCAGGAACAGCTTATTTTTTCGATGGGTATCCATCGCGTGTATTTTCGTATCGCTGTTTTACCGTGGGGTGAACAGAACATCGCCAAGTGTCGGATTTAAAGAAATACGCTGGAGTTTTTATCCCTGGAAAGGCAGTTCATTGCGAATTTTCCCATCGCCTTTGGCGGATTATTATCGAGCCCATTTGTTGTTCCTGTACATGTGCCGTTGCTGCGACGAACTACGAGGGTTGTGCAGTAAATATTTCGTCTCGCAATTTTCCCGAAGAACGTCTACCTTTTTGCCCGGATCTGAGAACACTCCAGATTCTGCTTGTCTCTCTCTCCCATTCATCGAAAGTCATGGTAAAGGAATTAGTTTTTTTGGTGTTGTGAAAAAAACCTTTTACGCGTTAACGTGCAAAATTCTAAGTGTTTGAACCTTTTCTTAATACGACAAGAAGTGACCTTCAGTCGGCGATTGTATCTCTTTTTGTTTGCTGTTAATTGTAAAAAGAAATCACATACTGTATTCTTCTTGTAAACTCCGACGCCACTGGCCACGTAGATTTGTTGAAATATTTTAAATACCTTAAGCTATGGGCGGCGAGCTGCCCCTTAATCGAACGTTCCTTTTAACCGATTGTTGTATTGTGTAAAATATTACTACTTGCTGTCATATTTTTTTTGTACCGTCAGTTACGCTCAGAAGGCTAATTATATTTGTTTTAAAATTTATTACATCTTCTATTATTGTATATTTTGTATTTGTGTGTGTACGAATTTTGCAAACTTTATAAACAGGAGGGAGGCATAATAAAGGTGAGTTCGATTCCCGCAAGCTGCTGGCTCCTCGGCCTTCCACGAGAATCTGCAATCAGCTGTATTTGAAAGGCGGCGCCCACTAATTTTGACCTACTCTTAGACAACCAGAAAGATTTCCTCCCGTAAACGATTTCCGTAAACCACCCCTACTCCTCTGAGTTAAGCTACAGGTCTTTTTCCACCTATCCTGTTGCGGGTCGACGAAAAAGCTCGTTTGGCCCGTAACAGCCCTCTTTAATTTTTGCCTCACTAACTCTCGGAAATTTCTGTTTCAGATACAAGAACCCTCTTCCGTTCCGATCCACTGCTTTAACGAAACTTTTCATGAAGCCCAATTTAATATGTAGTGGTGGTAGAAATCCTACAGTGGATGCAAGTGGCTGACGGATGATGATGATGATGGTGGTAGAAATACGCTTTTAGGATCAACCAGTGGTTCGTTGTTAATATTTTTTTGACCCGAAGTTAGTGCTCGACGTAGTGGCCATTCCTTCTGTATATAGTAACGATCTCGTGCACGGCTGTCCCATTCACACAGGAAACAACAGTATTTTATATAGCCGAGCTAAAGTCCAAAAGAAGCGCTATCACTTTTAGGTCTCCACAGTTTGACCCCTCATAGTCATTATATCGGATGTGTTCTAGGAGATATCGCATATTCTCGTATGAGTCCTTCATATGAACGGCATGAGCTATATGTACAGATGGGTATTTATTGCCGTTGTGAAACAAAACTGCCTTTAAGCTAGGTTTTGAAGAATCTTTAAATAGGCGCCAATTGCTTGGTTCATGTTTTTGTCCTAATGCGTGAAATAAGTTGTCAACGTCCGTGCAGTATACCAAAGTCCCTTCTTGAGCGAAACAATGTGTAAGTCCTTTTTGACGTTTTCGGAACTAAGTTATATGTACGTCACCTTCGAGGAGATTCCATCCTTTTAAACTCGATGGTAGAAATGCTGACTGTGATTTTGCTAGTTTTAATCTCGAACTAAACCATTCAGTTCGGTCTGTGAAATCAGATGTGGTTCTGTTGAACATTCTGGTGCTTGAAATAGTGGATCATTGTCGATTTCCTGTGCGAATTGCATATCATCAGTTGGAACATTGGTGCTTTCAGGTTCTTCTTCGTCCAAACTCCAAGATTTTGGTGGATTTGGGATAGCAAGATCTTCACTAGGTTTGACGGGCCGTAAAGCTGATGGTAAATTGGGATACTGCACAGTATGCTTGGACTTCGGTCCGATGCCCAGTATGTTAGTGAGGCAAAAGTAACAATCTGTGGCATGGTCTTTCTGTTCTCTCCACACCATTGGTACTGCAAAGCGCATTTTACGTTTTGTACTTTTCAACCAACCGTTTAACAATGTTATATAAGTCTTACAACATATGTGAGGAGCCCATGACTTAACTTGATCTCCTACTTTAACTCCGAAATAAAGTTCGTAAGCTCTTCGTACAAGTGGGATGAAAGTACGTTTTTGCGATTTAAAAGTTACTTTTCCACACACATAACAAAAACTGTTGACATTATTTACACGCTGCCTAGGCATTGTACTTACTTGTTAATTCACAATCCATTACAGTACAGTAATAAACATAAATCAAGTATGTAGAACACAAACACGTTAGTAACGACGTTTCGCGGCACTACATAGGAAATGCAGTAACTTCATACGCCGGTAAATGCCTACTACTGCACAATATCTGATTTGGTGCGTACTTCTTGCTTGTAATAGACAGGAATGAATTTGTCTTAACACGGTATATTCGTCACGGCTGACACATTACACAAACTGGCGCAATATGCATATGTTGCATACTTGCAAAATATAAATGCTTGTTACTAAAAATTCGTGGGTGATAGGCAAATTCTGTTTTTAAATTCGTCTTTAGGGTGCCCAAATACATCAGAAATACCTAAAAATTGCCATGTCACAAAATGTGTGTTTAACAGTGTTATTAGTTGATTTATAATCAAGGTGCAGTTTTGAGGAAAAAAATCTATTTACCTGTCTCTTACAGACTGTATGTTCAGCTCCGCATGGAAAATTGCAGAAATAATTCTTACTACTCTTGTACGCAAACCCAGTGTGTAAAAAGCACAATAATATTATATATTTTAACATTGTCCCTCAGAATTGACAATTTTATATTTAATAAAACAGTTCACTAATAGATACTAACCTACCCGATCCAAAATTACTCTTTTGGCTTGCTGTGCGGCGAGAAAATATTTTGTGTAATTTTTAAGCGTCATTATATGAAAAAATTTTAGTTTAATAAAGTGGTGTAAGTGAGGTCCCGGGTTGCGCGCATTCGTCGCCCGTTCACGTACGATCAGGATAGTTAAGGCAGCGTTGGCTCCCGTCAGTACTTGGATGGGCGACCCGAAGGTTGCCTCTCTCCCACTATGGGAGAGTAGATCAATAAACCCCCCCCCCCTTACGGGGGAGGCCCTTGCCCAACAATGGGATGTTGCGGGCTAATAAAGAAAAAAAAAAGTGGTCCAGCAAGTTCAGCAAATAAATCGCTTCCAAGAGCTTCGGGGTATTCAATCCTGGTAATATGCAAGAGCAGATTTAGATTAAGACTCTTGAGAAGCTCAGGATTTTTTGAAGGCTATCGTTGCTATGTGTTGGGACATCATGGTTACCTCTTCAAGGAATTTTAGGCTTTTGTATGCTAGTACATCACAGTTGCGTATTATATTTTATGCAGTTTCTTTTGGGAGTGCGCAGAATTTGTGGGTATCATTGTCGGCTTTGAACTTGAACTTGAACTTTGAATTTGCCTTAAGTAGTTCTTAGTCAGATCGGGAAGCTTTTTGGCGTTCGAAGCCTAATTGTTTATTAATCTTTTCGCTTGATATTCGCTTGGGGTGTTAGCTCAGTAAAACTTCTTTTGTCCTTTTTCCCACTTATGGTTCGGGTCCTTTTGCAAGGTGAGCAGCTGTTTCGTTTCCTTCTATTCCCCCATGACCTGGAACCCACACTAGGGTAACCCCATTGTTTTTTGCCAGTTCCTTTAGGGATTGTTTGCAGTCGAAGACAATTTTAGAGTCAAAAGTGTAAGAGCGTAGAACTTTTACAGCCGCTTGACTGCTGGATAGTATATACCTACAAGATGTTAATGAATTGCAGGGACAAACTTCTAGGGCTTAAAGTATACATGAAAACAAACATTGTTTGTTAATAAATGTATGGTCAAAAGTGTTTCCTTTCAGGGATAGAGCCTCTCAAAGATTCTTTAAGAAGCGCCTAAATGTAGGCAACTCAATTTACTACCTACTATTTGTTTCCATAACGATGGAAATTAATACAGGATAAATAAAGCCCTCTTTCCCACTTTTCAAATTATCCTGTCTCAATTGGCCAACCAGATCACCTGGTTTAAAAGACGTGGTCTGTGCAGCCTTGAGGCACTCATTCTTGCCTCCTTCCTCACATCTAGGTGTAAGGGTAGGAGGGCTAGCAGCGCCTCCATAACGGCTGTGGGACAGGAGCATATCGCCATTGTTACCCTTGGGCAAGCAATTCTCTGTATTTTTTGGAGTTTGCTTATTATGTTTGTTCGTTCAGTTTTTTTTTGGCAACCATACCAATGCTGCATAGGTCATCAGGGGTTTCACGACCATTTTATATGACCAGTAGATCATTTTAGGTTTTAAGCCCCAAGTCCTCCGAAAAACCCTTTAGCACGTCCATTTGTACTTTCGTAAGAGTTTTTTCGATATGCACATTCCGTGTGAGCTTTTTCCCTAGAATAACTCTCAGATATTTGACATCTTTGAAAAATTCTAGTCGAGTATCATTTAACTCGGGAGTCGTCAGATTTAACTTCCTTCTTAAAGTAAATAGAACAATAATTGTTTTGTTCGGATTTACATTTAGTTGTATCTACGAGCACCAATTTTAGAGCAATTTAGGGCAATTTTCGTGAGGTTCGAAATGATCATTTCATGTTTACCCCATACTGTAATAACTAGGTCGTTAGCATACCCCTTGTGTATTGAAGCCACTATTACTCAACTTCAACAGGAGGCCTTCAAATAAGCAAATAAAATGAAACAAGCACAACAGACATAGTGTTTATTAGATTATTTATTAAGATGAAATATTGTTTTTTTTAGATATGAATCGCAAACTCTTATGTAGCGATAGCTAGACCTCATTAACGCAACCCGTGGAGCTTTATTTACTGAACATCATCAAAGAATCTATCAAAGATTGTCATGTGTAATTCAAACGCTGACTTTTACCAGATGTGAAAAACTTCAAGAAACTTGTAGGGTGATCGTAGTCCCAGTTGCAATGTACTCAGAAATATACATTGTGTTCTAGGCTAAAAAATATCTGTAGCAGCTTCACTTTTCCAAATGTTTTTGAGAAATAAATGTTGCACGTATTTAATAATCATTTTATTTACTAAAAGCTATGACACAATAAGAGCAGCAACTACTCTACAAACTTCAAAAAATGGATTTGATTATAATAAAAAGCAAAAATTACTATTAAAATACAAGTTTTATGGAAAAATGTAACCCATCTCCGAGGCTAGTCCATAATGGAACGAACCAAAGTAAGCGCCGATCTCCAAATACTTCTTCAAAGTTGTGACACGTTCCTATATCAAACGTTAAGTTTTCATTGTTGTCACGAAACGTAGTTTCATTTATTGCTTCAAGAGTGGTTTCATTTTTTGAAATTAGCGAGAGGTGGTAACAGGCAAAAGACAATAGAATTATGCCAAAACTGAGTGCAATTATAAATCTAAAATAAATTAGTCTTTAATCGATTAGTCAACTTGTTTTTGACCTTAATATTTTTGTCTTGCAATTAACTATTAGATATTTTTTGAACGACGTCTTAAGAAGTGGTTCAGCATTGAATTCGCATGTACTTACCCAATTACTATGTGAAGACCGTCATGTTTCTTATACGGTTCCTCCCAGAATATTATAAAATATTCCAAAGTAGTTGCAGCATAAAAAATGCAATATAAAGAGGTGTAACATAAAAATAACACAAAATATTTGTAGTTTGAAAATCCTATGCAGTTGTTAATCCAAGGACAGTGGTGGTCCATTTTCAAAATACACGTTCCACATTTTGAACAATGATGTGCTCTGTCCGGTTTTACGTGCTTACATTTTTTGCAAAATCTGTATTAATAAAATTGACTATGCTATTGCAGAAAACGTATTCAATTTTCCTAGTTACTACCTTATATATCCATCTTCATTTCTAGTAACTATCTCGAACTCCATATCCCGACAGAACTCCAATAAAAAGTCGTTCCTCTTTTTATCAGAATCCGCCATTTTTATTGTTTCGTACAAAGTATTCGAAATTCTGTAATCAGTCGGCACTGTGGCAATCTTATTGCACATAGTTTTAAAATAAGCCCACAAGACCATAAATAACAGGAAGTGATAAACGATTGCGTACGCGGTTAATTTACCAGCATCTTCGATTATATATGCGCAAAGTTCAATTACATACGCATAGTACGACCATGCCAGAAGAAGTAATATAGATACAGTCGGTAAAGTTCCTTGAATAAGACAACATGACATTTCCTTTCAAATGACATTTTGACTATAGCATCTGACAGGAAACTTTAGATTTCTAGACATTTGTGTTTTAACCGTTGAAATAAAATAAATGGCCAAAAGTTAAAAGTCTAGTTTTTCTACATAAACAGTTGTTGAAGAACTTTTGGAAGGTAGCCGAAGTCATAATGATACAGAAGCCAAGAAAACCGCCGAATGCAACAGCATCATACCGGCCCATCCCGCTCTTACCGATAATTGCAAAGCTATTTGAAGAACTGCTACTCAGAAGACTCAAACCAATAATAGAAAGAAAAAAACTGATACTAACACACCAGTTTAGATTCCGAAACCAACATTTAACTGTAGAGCAACTTCACAGGATAATCAATACCATAGAGAAAAGTCTTCAGGAGAAAAGTCTGCTCAGAAATCTTCTTAGATGTTGCCTAGGCTTTTGTTAAAGTATGGTATCAAGGACTAAATCATAAACTGGAAATAAATCTTCCTAAACAATTTGTTGAACTTCTGAAATATTACATCGCAAACAGACTATTCAGAATCAAGAAAGAAAAGAAATACTCCGACTTATGCGAAATTAAGGCAGGGGTACCACAAGGTAGCGTACTGGGGCCAATACTATATCTATTGTACACCAACGACATCCCGTCAACCAATGACATAACAATAGTCACATTTGCAGACGACACTGCAATACTAGTGGTAGGCGAAAGAACTGAAGAATCGGCAGCAACATTGCAACAAGCCACAAATCAGGTGAACAGATGGGCAAAACGATGGAGAAAAAAACTAAACCAAAGCAAGTCAGTCCATATCAACTTCATGAACTACGATGAAAAGAGCATATAAAGAAGAAATGAGAAGAACTAAATATAAAATATAGGAAAATGTATTGGTTACTGGGAAGAAACTCACAACTTTCAATACATAACAAGTTACTTCTGTACAATCAAGTTTTAAAACCAGCATGGAAATGCGGTTGTCAACTTTAGGGCTGCGCCAACAAAACTAACATTAAACAAATTAAAAATTCTCAGAACAAAGTGTTCAGATGCACTCTGGTACGCTCGAAACAGTGGTATCCACAGGGATACGGAAAGAAAAACGGTGATCGAGGAAATAAAATACCTTGCCCAGAAACATGAAACCAGTCTTCATCACCACGTAAACGTCGAGGTAATCGAACTCCTCGACAATACAGATTTAGTGAGAAGGCTCAAGAGAACCAAACCATTTGAGCTAGTTTAAAGAGACGAGAAAGTGTTAGTGAAAGAAGCAGAGCAAAAGTGAAATGGTAACACAAGTGTTGCAAGATAGAACTGAGAGGACACCAGTGAGCAAATTCTTAGCATAAACATTTAGTTAATTTAAGTTAGATCAAAATTGCTGCTTAGTCTTTTAGGCTAGTTGCGATGTAACATCTATTAATTTAAAAAAAAGCTTTTAAAAATACCTACTAGTAGTATGTAGTTACTTGTTTTAATGTAGCACAGGAAACATATACGAAGTAGTAGATGAAATAGATACTACAAATGTCTAGAAGATTCACTAAAAGAAGATAAACTACTGATGATTTATAATTATTTAAATCAACTTGGGGAATTTACATTTAACAGTAGTCTAAATTTTAGACCATCACGTAGCCACCGTATTAGTACTTGATTCATGCTTCCAATATGGCCGTATTAAGTAAGAAGGTTTAATATTCTTTAATCCATCACGTTCAAGATACCAATTCAGTACGATTTGAGATGTAAATTTTAAACATTCTTCAAGGTGGTTTAGGAAAAGTTTGTTATAAGAACCATATCAATGATTTTGGTAAATAAAGCGCTGGGCGTAAGAAGCCGAAGAGACTCAGACATTAACAGCAACCATCACCTCGTGATAATATGAGGAATAAAATCTGACGACAAAAATTAATTTGCCCCCCAAAGTAAAAAATGCAACCTAGATATAGTAAAAATGAATGCAGTGAAGATATGGTTCAAAATACAACTAAGAAAGAGATATCAAATAACAACCACATGACTGCAAATAAGAAAGTATAAAATATCTTCTCTACTGTCTTCTCCAATTAGAGGTTGGCGACCACACTATTAAATTGCTGACGATCCATTGCAGTACGAAAGAGTATTCGGTGTTCATGCCTGTCCACTCTCTAATGTTTCGGAACCACGGTAAAGTTTTTCGTCTTACTCCTCTTTTTCCTTCAATCTCGCCTTTAATTACGAGCTGTGGTAAGCTGTACTTATTATTCCTAAGAACGTGCCCAAAATATGCTGTTTTTCTCATTCTGATTATAGCTAGCAATTCTTTTTCTCTTCCTATTCTTCTCCATACTTGAACGTTGTTTACTCCTTCAACCCAAGATAGTTTTAGTATTCTTCTAAATGTGCAGATTTCAAATGCTTCTATTTCTCACATTATGGCTTTCTTCAAGGTCCACGCTTCTACACCATATAACAAAAGTGACCATACATAACATTTTACAAATTTTATGCGTATGGAGAAATCTAAATTTCTTTTACATAACATAGTTTTAAATTTTTGGAAGGCACTTCTTCCTGTTTCAATTTTTACTTTTATACAAATACAACGGTAAAAACTGAATATCATAAATAATACAAACTCAAGCACCGCGAAGACAAACGCAGAGCACGAACAGACCGAATAAGATGAACTAACAGAAAGAGCTGAAAACGCAGCAAAAAATGGCGACGTAAAGCAAGTGTATAATATAACTAGAACAGTATCATGAAGGTAACTCCCAAGGAACCGACCGATTAAGAACAAAGAACTTAAGCAACAAAGGAAGAACAAATTGAAAGATGAGAAGACTATGTAGAAATGCTAAGTCAAGTAGTAGAAACAGCAGAAGAAGAACAGGAGCAAGAACTAGAGGTGTAAAAACAGAAAAAGGGGAGAGTTGAGTAAGGGCTGCGTGGGTGGCGTATCGTGGCCTAGAATGAGTTTCGGGGAATTCATTATTTCTTGGTGTATATAGTTTTACTGTTTATTGTAGTTATTGACTGAAGACGGTCGAGCATCTAGGATTAATTGTGCTAAGTGTAGTAGAAAATAAATGTGTATAGTGTAGACGCAGTGTTTTATTTTGGGCGATCTGTATTTCGAATTAAATTTCGATACCTATAACACCTTAATTAAACTACAAGTAACACTATAACGCGGCAGGTATAGAGCAAATTCCACCAGAGATCTTGAAGGAAGGAATAGAAGTAAAGGTGGACATACTACCACCCACTACTTGCCAAAATATGGCAAATTAACAATGCCGAAGGACTGGAAAATGATTTTCAATAAAAATTTCGAAGTAGACATTCCAAATGAAAAATTGAAGAGCAATCACACTATTTGCGACTCCAAGTAAAATATTGTTCAGTATCGTGTTAAACAAAATAAGAAGTATGTAGCAGTAGTAGTAGTAGGAGAAAGAAGATTTGGGAGGGAGAGGGGGTTGAGATATCCAGCAAGTAGGCCTTTATTGGCATTATTTACTACCAAGATGTTTGTTCAAGAGAGTTTCATTCTGTGTTGTGAAGCATTCTCCTAGAAAATGGTGGGCAGTTTCGTCATGCCTGACGTCGAATTCTCCTCGACACTTAATAGACTGAAGTATCTTCCAAGTCTGCAGTGTCCTGTAAAGACAATCAATAGATTTAGAGTTCGTCGGCTTCTCGCGAGTAGCTAGAGATCGGTTTAGGTTTCTTCGACCAGGCTTTACAGAGTTCTGTAGCCGCTGATCCTCTTTCACTGATCTTACAATTTCGCGTAGGTAGCCCATTCAATAACATTACCTTGAAATCTCTACAAAGGTTTCTGGTCCAAAGCAGGTATCCCCGCAAGGGCGTTTTACCCAATAGGCTAAAGCCTCAGGCGCCCAGCGCGGCGCCTGTAATTTTAGATGCTCCCAACCACGAAAAATATTAAAATCTATATACAAAACTTTATTTTTCGTTGTTTCAACAATTTAGCTGTCAACAGAAACTTGTACGGTTTGCGCCGATAGATGAAAGCACAAATTACCGGTTCTCATAGTCTTTCGCGCTTGTCTAGTTATCTCTATGGTTTTGGTTTGACCCGGCGAATAACGTGCATTTTTAAGGTTAACATGCAAACAAGCATTTATCGGGGCGTGCAAGAAAATACTGGGCATACAAGTAAACACTTAACCAACCTTACTGCAAAGCTAAGGACCCGAAACAACATCTTATACAAACTGGCGTGTTGGACCTGGACAGCAGAATCCGACACACTTCGTACTACAGCACTCAGTTTAGTATACTCGTCGCAGAATACTGTGTATCGGTATGGCTAAATAGCCCTCATGTTACCAAACTATGAGGATAATTTCCGGATGCATCAAACCCACACCTATAGCATGGCTGCCGGTGCTAAGCCACATAGAACCTCCGAAAATTCGCAGGAAGAAAATATTAGTCCGTGAATTCAAGAAGATCCGCGAGAACCCAGAACTCCCCATTCACAACGACCTAATCACTTTCAGCAGATTAAGAACAAGACAGCTGTGAAAACAGCGCAACAACTCATCGACCAAGATTTTAATGAGAAAAACGAGTGGCTATCAGAATGGCAGAACAAAGTTAAGCCAATATGGCACTTTCTACTTGACCCTGAAAATCCGCCACATGAATCCAACCTACCACGTAGAACATATGTTCTCCTAAACAGGGTCCGAACCGGCCACGGCAGAAGCGGTGCCGCGTTACATAAATGGTGGATGCGTCAGAGCCCTGAATGCATTTGCGGTGCCATACTCCAAACCATACAACATATCACCTACGACTGCCCCCAAACAACGTTTTCGGGCACCAGTAATGATTTCCTGAAAGCAACACCAGATGCAATCCAGTGGCTCAACCAACTCGATCTAGAGCTGTGATAACTTGAATATCATATTATATTGTATCTCGTTTTATTTATTCTATATTTTATTTTATTTTTACACTGTATGTATTGTTACGGGCTTTTTCGACGACCCGTAAACAGATAGATGGAAAAAGGCCTACAGCTTAGCTCAGAGGAGTAGGGGGAGTTCGTAAAAATCGCTTATGGGAGAAAATCTTTAGTTGTGTACAGGACGAGTCAAAATAAGTGGGCGCCACCTTCCAAATCCAGTCGATTGTTGGTCCTCGTGGAAGGCCGAGAAGCCAACAGCTTACAGGAATGGAACTTACTTTTCTTGTGCCCCCTCCTATATATTTAACGTTTTCAAAATTCTTACACAAACAAGAACAAAAGACACAATAAGAGGCGATAAATTAATTAATTAATTAACACACATATAATTAAACGGTAAAAAATGACAATACAAGAAAATGACACGTGATTGCGCCATAAGTTTGGATTATATATTTTTAATGTTCTTGAACGTTCACAAAAAAACTCGCCGCCACTGGTGCAACGGGATTTACGTTTTTCATACAGCACGTACATCAGGGGTGCTGAAGTTCACAAGAATAAAACGGAATATAATTCGGTAGTTTTATAATTAACAACTAACACCACATATGGCGACTGAAGGTCGTGTTTTTTATTTACATGAGAGCCAAATTTGAAGTTTGCAAGGTAACGCGAGCAAAAAAATGTTTCTTTATCACTACACAAAATCTGGATTTTTACCTTGAACGATTGTAGGAGCGTCGGCACAATTTCGGGCGATTTCCAGATGCAGGAAAATATGTTGAACGACAGGTTGTTAATCGTTGAACGATAGTAGCAGCAACAGGACCGGCGCTGGGCTTCGAAATTCATCCGCCGAACGGCGATCGGCCAATTCACAAAGAATTGCCTTTTGTTTGGGTTTAAAATCCTAGCGTACTTCTATAATATACGACAATTGTCGATGTGTTGTTTTCACCCCCATGGTAAAACAACGAAACGAAAATTACAGCAGGTATACCCGTCGAAACCCCAAGCCGACACTTGCAGCACTCGATATATTTACGGCCCTCCCCTGAAGATGTTATTTTGGGAAAGTCCGGAGCCAAGAAAGGTGGAAGATTGACTGACGTAAAAACGCAAAGGGAATTGCACTTCCCCCACAAAAAAATTGCACCATATTTCGACATGCTATGTAAAAATTCTAGAATAAGGGACACGTGAGTTCCGGGAAGCGGAAGCGGTCCGAGGTCAAGCGCGGAAAAAAACAATACTCGGCAATTTCGACACTAAAGAAACTGTCAACATAACTCAAACTTAGAAAGGCAAAACAAAATAGCGAAACGATAACCCAAAATAAGACTGCAATTAAAATAACGTTATTAATTCTTACGAAGCGGCAAACAAATTACGGAATTAGTTCATATAAAGCGGCAAATTTTAAAATGAACATAACAGTATGTACAACTGACCTTTACACTTTTGTGTGTTCGACCGTTAAACTGGATTTACTTTGTGTGTATGTTATATATATTTCCCATAAGCTAAATAAAATAACTATAATTCTCTGTGTTACTGGTTTCCATTCGATTATTGTGTCTGTTAGGTGTTTTGCTATTATTATTGCTACTCCATGTTGGTGTGGTGCTTCCTCCCCGAATTGCGTACTGACGTTGTCTATTGTGATTTTTCCGTTTCCTATCCATCTGCTCTTACTTATACCCAGGATAGATATTTTATAACGTTCGATTTCTTCTATTATTTGTTTTAGTCTTCTTGCTTGATGCATAGTTTGTACATTCCATTGTCCCATAATTATTTTGTGCATAAATCTTTGTTCATTGCATCCAACTAGGTGGTTGGGTTTTACTTTTTTGGGAGGTGTTTGTTGCATAGTCAACCCTCCGGTCTCCCCAGGCCATTAATATTGTTATGCTCTTTTAGAATTTGCCGCTTTATATGAATTAATTTCGTAATTTGTTTGACGCTTCGTAAGAATTAATAACGCTATTTTAATTGCCGTTTGTATATTGGATAAAGTTTTGGTTATATTGCGTTCTTGTAGAATTGAGCATTGTTGAGTTTGTTGGTGTTTTCCGTCCTGAGATAATTTATGACCGAGGGAGTCCCAGAGTTGTTCTCGGTTTTTCTTTGTAAGATATTTTTCACCGTTCAGACGAAATTTCTAGAAACGCTTTTGTCAAACAGTGCTAGCATTCAGAAATTGTTTTTCGGACTTCTCCCGAAGGTCACACGTGTCTCTTATTCTAGAACTTTTACATAACATTTCGAAATATGGTGCAATCTTTTTGGGGGAGAGTGCAAATTCCCGTTACGTTTTTTTAGTCAGTGGGCAACAATCTTGGGTCCGAGACGAACGTTCATGTAGAGCGGGTTCTTTTCGCGGCTCCTGTTAATTTAAGTATTGTACCGAATATTGCTTTAGGCAACTAATATCATTTCGATAAAGTCAAGTCGGATTTATATCAGTATAACAGTGTAGCCTGATTATAGATTGATATGTGATTGTTTCTTTTCTCGATTTATTCGGATAAAAAGCGTCGGAACCCGTGAAAAGGTGATTGTTGGGAATAATCTACTTCCCCAGGAGTGCATCTACCCACGTTTCGTCCCCCCCTGGTTTTCTGAGGTCTTCTACGTTTTTCCCGGACCGGAAAAATACCCCTTTCTCGACTGTATCTGCATTTGGAAATCAACCCTCCCGGAATTGTGCCTGCCTCTACCGAAATTCAAGGTAAAGAACCATTTTTTTTTGTGCAGTGTAAAAGAAACCTTGTTTTCTCGCGCAAACTTGCAAAATTCCACGATATTGAACTTGTTTTATGCAACCTAAAAGCGATCTTCAGTCGCCATTTGTTTATTGTTAATTGTAAAAAGATATTAATACTGTATTTTTCCTGTAAACTCTACGCCATTGGCCAACAGATTCATTGAAATATCCTAAATATCGTGCGTCAACGGCGGCGAGTTTTGGTTTCTTGAACGTTCAAATATTATTTGTAAACTCATAAAAATGCCATTTCCTGTCTTTTCTTTTTGTACCGCCTTTTCAATAATTTCATTATATGTGTTTCAAAATTCACTGCCTCTTTTATTTTTGTGTACTCTGTATTTGTTTGTGTAAAAATTTTGCAAGCTCCAAATATATAGGAGGAGGCACAATAAAGGTAGGTTCCATTCTCGTAAGCTGTTCGCTTCTCGGCCTTCCATGAGAACCTGCAATCAGCTGTGATTTGGAAGGTGGCGCCCACTTATTTTGACTTACCCTGTACACAACTAAAGATTTCTTCCCGTAAACGATTTTCACGAACTCCCCCTACTCCTCTGAGCTAAGCTGTAGGCCTTTTTCCATCTATCTGGTTACGAGTCGTCGAAAAAGCTCGACTGGCCCGTAACAATATTTCACCGTTTATCTCTAGTTTCTGGCAACTACACGATTCTAAAAAAAAATACCAGGATATGTTACGCTTTGGGTTGGATATAATTGGAAGTAAAACCAGCATATTACAACATTCTTTTATTGCAGGGATGTTTAGAAAATAACAAATAACACTTCAATGGCATTTTTTACACTTAAAACACCTAAATTTGTTAAATTAAATAATACACTGCACATTAGCACTTAATAATATATTTACATTTCTTTTACTCTACATTATTACATAGAATCTTGATCAGGAGGCTTCAATTTCACTGTTACCATCCTTTTCTTCACCCTCACTGCTAACACTAACATTACCTTCATTATTTTGTGGTAATTCATTAGTATTTAAATCAGGTTCAATTTTAACTGGCAGCAAGTGATTAATGGGTTCAACCACAATGGTTTTATTCAACACAATAATTCCCTCCTTCTGTAAATTCTGAACACTGAAACTAACATGAGCAGCTACAGAATTCGGGGGATAAATTATATTAACACAGTTTTGAAGGTAAGGAATTAAATCATCCACAAAACACAAACACAATCGCACAAACGCATCCCTTGCATTGGACGTAAATGCTTGCTGTTCTTGTCCATACAATACTAAAATAGCTTTTGAAATGAACAGCAATGACTCTTCTAAAGAGTTGATGACATCCTTGATTATTGCAATTGGTGGGCATAATCTCAACTCATTAAATGCAACTAAAACTTGGTTCAAATATTCAGCTAGAGGATAAAACTCTAGCAGGCTTTCAGGAGGCTGAATGGGGTCATTGTTTTTATTTTTCCACGGAACGTTTGGATGATTTTTATTGATTAAAGTAAATCGTTCCATATTCTTCTCGAAATTTCTTGTTGCTTTCAAAATAGTCCCTTGGAAATTGCGAGATATCGCCTTCATGAAAATTGGTACCATTGCAGCTCTGAAATCGCAGCCAACTCTACTGAAGGACAAACCAAAGTACATACATTGTCCTAATATCGATTCAATTGATGTCACGTCACCAGTTAATTCTTTCTCTAGTGTTGTTAGAAAATCAAATATCTGAAAAAACTATGTATAAATAAAATATTTATATATTAGAATGATTTATTTTCTAGGGGAACTTTAATGAAACTGATATAAATGAAAACTCTTCCTCACAAAATGCAAAAAAAATGTATTGCTTCAGCAAGAACCCTCACAAGCTAAATGTTAGTAGGTAAACATTTGGCTTGTAAACATAATACTTGAGATTATAGTGATTGTACAATATTGAAAATTAAAAACTATTTTATATTAACACGAACATTTTATAAATCAAACACACAGACGGGGTGGAAGATTAATGGACACCAGTGGCGTGCGGTCCATGGATGCAAGGGAAGCAATGCATCCCCTAAAATTTCCAGCTAGCAGTTAAATGTATATATTTTAAGTGAACTTCCAATTTTTTCTTTCGAATTCCTACAACTTTTCAAAATACTATAAATTTTTATAAAAAGTGCCATTGCTGGCAACGGCGCGGATGCACTCGTGTATACTGAATCCAAAGCCTTCACTGGAACTGCTGACTTATCAGCGTTTCCCCGGCGGGCCGCGCCGGTCGGCCTTAAATGACGGTGCAAGTGGATGCAATTCAATTAATGAATCTGCGTACCCTGTCTGCAGTTAAGAGAATAGGCGACGCGACGGCTAGTGCGCAGAGCGGCGAATATATCTAGCAAGTAGCACAGTATGTGTGTGCTGGATGCAATATGAAAATTGAATCCAGCAGTTCTCTGATAGACTGCCACCTGTCCACCATCGCAAAGGGTTTCGTTTCGCTAATATCTACTTGTGCAAAGCCATGTTTCGATATATAAGTAATTGAATAATTTATTATAAATAATAATTAGCGTTAGGCATTCAATAGAGAAAGTTTTGATTTTGTTTTTAGTTTAGTTTTTCGGGCGCGATGGATGTAAATCCACAACCGGGTACGAGTACAAACACCCAGGATCAAGCTGAAAATAGTGATTTAAGGGAACCTTTTTTAATAAATTTGAATGGTTTTTATGACATATGTTATGTTTACATTTCTATGTTAAGTTTCCTGTCCATGTTAGGTGTATGTTTGGTTGCATACCATTGGTATGTCGTGCGCGCTTGGTGACCTTGTTGGATTTTGAATTTCTTAGGTTCCTGAAATGTAGGGAATTTTAAATAATTTTGTAAGTGTAGGTGGAAATTTGGGATTCTTGAGGCGGGGGTGTTTCCTGTTGAGAAGATTCTTGGGGACTTCCTTCTTGATTGTCACGGTGTGCAGTTACATTGCTAGTAATGTTACGGTGATTAATGAAAGATTTTTATATCTGCGAATATTTCGGATTTAATTAATCATCCAGTTCTGTAAGAGGATTTATGCATTATTTGGTTCAATATTTTGTGGTTGAATAAATTCTCGAGGGTTTTATTGCCCGATTAAATACATTACCAGTACTTTTACGGTCGCCGCATGGTTTTGTGATATTGAAGCACGCTCTTGGGACCGTTATCTCTGAATCTGCCTGTGAACCCCTTTCCTGTAGCTGATCTTCGTTATCTGGGATCCTCGACGAGAGAAGAGTTGTCTGTTTCGGAAGCCGTTTCGACCTTCCTGAATTACCTGGCCGTTCTTGTAGAAGAAGTCATCTTCGTTAACCTGGAGAACGACAGCCTTCGGTATCGCTGTGACCAAGCCGTTGGACACTTTCAGAAGCTCAGGTTAGAAATTATAACTTTGTCCTCTTCGATCGTGATAACTTGAAGATCGTGGGTTCATTCACAATTTATGACCATACCTAGAAGAAGTTCTGTCTGTGATTTATTTGTCCAAGTATTATGAATTAGTAATTTTGTATTCTAATCTTTTATTTCGGTTATCACTGTGTGTAGCAACAAAATATTTAGTTAACTTACCGTTATTTATCAACCTGTGTAGCAGAAGTATTCACTTACGTCTGTTTTATTTTATTGTTTACAATTTTGCGATCAGCTGATTTACATTTCAATTTGTGCGTATTTTGCCGTAGTAGATATTGACCCGGCTGTTATAAAATTGGATATTTGGGATTTTTAATTCAGTATAACTTAAATATTTATGTTACGAGTTAGGGGATGCGGATTTTGGTTTTATTTTGGATCTCTACTCGAATTCCCGTTATTACGTATCGGGTATTTTTAACGCTGCATTGTACAAGGCCTTGGATAATTTTCCCCAGCGTTCGGATTGCGGTAACGTTAATTTTGGTAGATTATTATCTTTGCCTTTAGATCTGTGTTGAGATTCAGATCAGTCATTTAGGGGTTTTATCCGCTGAACTGTTCCTCTTTGCTTTCTCACGTCATATTTAAGGAACGTATTTTGGTTCCTTGGTTTGCCTCCCAAAATCTTATTTTAATTTTAACTTTGTAGTTTCTTTTATAACGTCACAACTTGGGCTTCACCCAAGTGTGATTCAGTTGCCGTTATTCAATACAATTATATACAGGGTGTACCATTGCATTGGTCATCGTCTTTTATATATATGTTTATTGTACCTATATACAGGGTGTATAATTTACAATTGAACTTATATTATATGATATTTGATTTGTGGTTGATTTATATACAGGGTGTTTGCAATTTAGTGACCAATATATTATTTTCAGTTTATTACTTCATTTGTTGCGTTTTATTGTGTCTTGTTTCCTTGTTTATGTTTTTGTTGGAACCGTTGACGTTCGTTCTGCGAGGTAAGAGTTTACCCTTATGTGGATTCGATAAGGTAGGTCTGATTTATCGCTGCACGACGACTGGTGAAGTAGAATCCTGGCGCCCTTTGAAGATTGTTAGTTTGAAGATCATTTTCACCCACCCCGTGTCGCAGACTGAGAGAGCCGTGGTGAAAACACCGATACGTGCAGTGAGTTACCCGTGGGTAGAATATTTCGGTGTTTCCAAATTTGTTACCAGAAAGTGTGTTGGTCTTGTTAATTTGTCTTGTTGTTCCCGTGCGCAAATTTTTGGTAACACATATTTGCTCATACCTACATAAACTATTACAAGCGGTATTTATTTACTCAACCTCAGGCAATTTGGTACCAGTTGACAGCGTTATTCTGTTTATTTCTTTTTTTTTTTCAAAAAAAAATTCCAGACCCCCCTTTCTACCGGGGGGCGTACGAAGGGGTACTTCGTACCCCCCACATCCCGCGGATATCCCCATTTGAAAATTTCCTAATACAAATGCATCCCTCACTTCAAAAGTCACCGCACGCCACTGAACATTAGTAAGTAATTAATTAACATTTTGTAAATAGCTTTAAGTAAAAGGTAAAACTGTGTTTCATACATTTATAATAAAGATAAAAATTTGGTTCTGAAATTTTCAGAAATACATGTTTACAAAGGTATGGGAAAGTAAAAATTGTGAACAATCTCCTTCTAGTGCACAAGTACTAACTTAAAGTACTGGCATTCAATGTATCGTTATTAGTAAACGGTCGTTACAGTAGGCATTTTCAAAAAAAATATTAATTTCCGTTATAATTAGTATGGGTTAACAGTCCTATTGTTGTTTATAATATTTTAGATTCAGCAATAAGAATATGGTTTGGAATATAGGAAATGCTCCACAATGTCCTGTTGAACTGGAATTTCAGTAATTTTTGCACTGTATTTTTATTGTTCTTGCAATGAAACATCTACCTAGTAAGACCTAGAATAATTTTAAGAAACACGGCTATGTGTTATGGAAAGTATATTAAGAATTTAGTTAATTGTGAGGTCGTGTATGTCGATTTTCTTCTCTATCCTGTTGAACTAAAATGTTTTTCGAAGTCTGTACGGAACCTACGTGTAATGTTTTAAATACTTACAAGTATTATTACTTAAATTAACATAGCAAACAAAAATTGAAGCACGACTTACATATGAAATTTTTATCTGCCACCAAGACATATCGTTAAAAGTTCATTTGTAGGTGCCTACAATAAACATTCATAAACACGTGAGTTTTTAGATTTTTATTCGTCAATATTAAACGAGAAGAATTGTATATGCGGAAGCATAGGAACGGTGGTGGAAGTGCGACATTGCATCCATAACTATATACTGCAGCAACTAGATAATAATAAATTGGTATCGGTAATTTATTTTGATTTATCAAATGCATTTGACTTGATTGATCGTAATCTTTTATGTTAAAACGTTTCACGTATTTCGAAAATTATTGGGCCAGTTACATCCGCTAGAAACGTAGTGTCAAGAAAAAGGTGGTAACGACGTCGGTGGTATGTCTCTAATGCATGTACGAAAACGAAATTCAAAATCTGTAAAGTAAGATGAGTAGTGCCAATAACATTTAAGAGCAACTATTGGAGTCTCTTGAGACTCCGTAACGAAGCATTTACGAACCTTCATACGAATTTCTGTTGTTGTTTGCATTTTAAGACGACTCGAAGCCATATATTGTGAAGATTGTGTATAAACATTTCATTCTTTTTAAAACAGTTCATATATTAGTCTCGGTTCAAAAAATAAAAAAAAGGACGTTTAAAATATGGAAGAGCATATAGCCCAATACCCCTAAATTTGATGATAGGTCTCTGGTGCATGTATAGAAGCGAAATTAAGCATAAACCTTCAACTAGATGAGTAGTGTCAACAACATTTAAACCGAACCATCGTTGGACTCATCGATAAGCAATGCCTTTAACTTCAAATGCCAACGCAGTGTTCCTGTTGCCGCCATTTTGAAGCAGCGACATCACCATGTCGTTAGGGTCGTGTCACCGGTATGTAAATCCACCCTTACACTTAGAAAGATATTACACTGTAACGAAGCGTTACTAATTTTGTATTATTATTTTGAGATTTAGGACTCCGTTTAATTTGTTTACATACCGTTTGCCGTTTATAAGTTTTATAGATTGATTTTTGGGTAATATTATTGTGTACCAACCGATGTCTTTCCGAATGCACCCCGTATTATTTTCATTTTAAAAGTGTTTACCGATTTATGTAAATATCATTATGTACCGTTTAATTTATACTTTGAATTTAAGGCCGAACAAGGTAATATATTTATTATGTACCGTGTAGCAACATTTAGAATTCCTAGTTTGTTTTGTTAATATTATCTGAGGCCATTTTATTTAGATACCGTTTTTAGAGGAATGTTTAATTACCAGTTACGTTTATGTTTGAACAATTAGCATTCATATTTATATCCGAATATTTTAAATTGGTTTATTCGAAATGCATTTATGCGTGGAGATCAGATAACCGCATCTACAGCGTAAAGTTGGTGGGGTAGCCACGTATTCCCTACTCTTAGCTGGAATGCGCGAATTAAACCAAATATTGTAGCAACAGTCAGTGGCGGCTCGTGCGTTAAGAAAGAGGGTGGGCACAAGAAAAAAGAAAATTTTTTGTACATAAAATCCATTTTCATATTTTTCATGCTGGAAAAGACGTCTATGACTTTGTTGTTAAAATCCGGGATAGACTGGACGAACTTCTTTTCTATTGATAGGATCGCCAATGCGTTCAGTCGATCTTTTTGCACACAATTAACTTCCATCGTTGAAAAAACGTCACTTTCGTCTTTGAATTCACACGCGCGATTGCGCGAAAACACAAAACACTGCGGTCGAAATTCAAACGTTGACTGCCAATCGGGAACAATCTGCTCGGTGCCCCATTCGCCTGGTATATCGCGTATACCGAAGATAACCGACAGGCAACCGAATCACCTCTACATGGGGAACAAATCAGAGCGTTCCTCGGAAAATAGTTTTAAGCGTGTTAGCCGCGTCTTTGGTGCGGAAGGAAAATTTGATACCATCGTTAAAATAATGAAATTAAAATAAGGCACTGAACTACATGCGAATTTCTTTCTGTGTTTATCATGGTGGTTGGGTGGGCACGTGTCCTTGTGCCCTTTAGTACAAGCCGCCACTGGCAACAGTTACCGGGCGGGTATAAATACAGGTTCTCGAACATTAAAAGGTCTCTCTTCCCTCCGGTGCAGTTCGAAGAAGAATCATCCAGTTGTAACGTGCGATTTCGACGCACAGTGTATGTTGCTGGATTATTTCAATTTAAGTGTGTGTTTAGCGCGCCTCGAGATTTCAGTTTCAAATTTTTGGGCTTTCGCGCATGGGTAGCGTAAAATGTTCTCGTAGATTTGGGTTTTCCGAGATAGGAGAGCGCATTCTCATGCTGTTACCTGACAAGTGTGTGGTTGATATTCATCGCGGTCAATTTCGACCAAGGATTTATTCCTAATTTTGTTGAAAAGTTCAAGTTTTAAGGGAAATCTTAACCTTGTGGTGCTAGTGAGATTTTCCCTGGGTTTTTAGCCAATTTATTACACCCTTGAAGAGATTTTTCTATTTGCCGATTTACATCTTTGGTAAGCTGAGAAGTTTGATTCTTTTTCTTTTACTTTATTTAGTCTCTTGTATTATTTAGGCAAGTTCGGAGCTGCTGAGAATTTTGAATATCTATTGGAATTTAAGTAACTACTGGAAAAATACGTAGCTGTGGAAGATTACATACTACGGAAAGTTTTATATCTACATCGAAGAATTTGGCGAAGATTGGAGTCGTATTTAGACCACAGAAAATTTGCAAGGCCAAATTCCAAACGAGCGAGTGTGTACACCAGCTGTGAGCTCAGGTGGTCGCTGCAATTGGAATTTTCATCTAGCAAGGTCTGTTTAAAATATTCTTTTAAAATTTACGCACTCCAAGGACTCTGTGACGCCCAGCTAAAAGAACGGCGACACAGTGAAGGAAATAATTTTTCCCACACAAAAAAAATATCTAACGACTACACCAGTAAGGTCCAGGTATCTAAACAAGGGTTTGGCCAGCGTCGGTCGGAGAAGGAAGGGTTCAAAGTATGTAGGCGCCACCTGTTTAGAAAAATAAACCCTTGGCTCGAAGATGACGTAGATAAACAGGAATCTCCCTGAGAAAACGGACTTACCTTACTGATAACGCTAAAGTCTTTCATATAACAACAAGACACAATAAAACACAAATACTTGGCGTAATTCTCGAGTATAATCACTAAATGTAAATCAAATTACAATAAAATATCAAAACTTATTGACCCCAATTAGCCCCAAATATTAAATATAAATATCGTTTAACTAAAGAACAGACCACAAACGTCCCTGTCTGATTTAACAATACGTGATATGAACAATCTGAAACCTGAGAAAACAATAGTGCGTCAATAAGGACTAAAATTAATAAGAAGCACAAAATAGCTTCGCAAAATGATTAATCAATACGTAACCCGCCTAATTCACGATAAACGAGATCTCGATTATGTAAACTAAGGATGGAATACCTACTATTGAGGTATAAGCGCATCGACAAAAAAAATATAGTTCACGCAATATCCTCCCTTTTGAATATATTTACAACAATAATAATTAAATCAGAAATTCGGAATATGCGGACCGTTTACAAAATTGTAAAATACAGTACGTGTTGAATTTAAAAACAAATTTTCTTAGCTATAAAATTAGTTCGATATAACTGGTATAATTTGAAATTGTATAAAACAATGGTTATTTGGTCGTATTCTGTCGGATGATCTTCAAAGTCCTTGAATTTTTAAAGGAATATTTAAAACAGACCTTTTAGATGCAGAATTCCAATTACAGCGCACACCTGAGCGGGCATCTGGCTTCCAAACTCGCTCTTGGAATTTGGCCTTGCAATTTTCCGTGGTGAATATACGACTCGAAAACGTTTTCAAATTCTACGACGTAGGTAAAAGAAACTTCCAGCAGTATGTACTGCTTTTCCACAGCAACGATGTTTTTGTAGATGTTTAAATCCTCCGCAGTTACGAAATTGTTCCGCAGCTACGAACTTTTCCAGCAGCTCTAAATTGTTCAGCAGCTACGAACTTGCCTAAATAATACAAGAAACTAAATAAAGTAAAAGAAAAAGAATCAAACTTCTCAGCTTACCAAAGATGTAAATCGGCAAATAGAAAAACCTCTTCAAGAGTGTAATAAATTGGTTAAACAACCTAGGGAAAATCTCACTAGCACCACAAGGTTAAGATTTCCCTTAAACTTGAACTTTTCAACAAAATTAGGAATAAATCCTTGGTCGAAATTGACCGCGATGAATATCAAGCTACACACACTTGTCAAGTAACAGAATTGTTCTGCCGGCTCGAGAAATCTAAACTCCAGTTTACATTGAAACTCAACATGCGCGAAACCAAAATTGAATCGAAAACCGAAGCACGCTATCCACCTGCCTAAATTTGAAGCAAACTCAGCAATATACACTGTGCGTCGAAATCGCACGTTACAACTCTGAAGATCATCCGGCAGAATACGACCGCATAATCATTTCGTTGTACAAATTCAAATTATAACATTTATACCGAACAAATTTTACAGCTAATTCATTTATAAATTTAATACTTACTGCATTCTATAACTTTTGTAAACGGTCCGCATATTTCGAGGTTCTGATTTAATTTTTATTGACGCTGAAATTCAATAAGGTAGGATATTGCGTGAACTATTATTTTTTTTGTCGATGCGCTTATACCTCAATAGTAGGTATTTAATTCTTAGTTTACATAATCGAGATCTCGTTTATCGTGAATTAGGCGTGTTACGTATTGAATTATTATTTTTGCGAGGCTAGTTAAGGCTTCTTGTTAACTTCATTTATTATTGACGCATTATCGTTTTCCCCAGGATTAAATTTAATCATTATAAGAATCATTAAATCAGACAGGGATGTTTGTGGTCTGTTCTTTATTTGAAAGATATTTATACTATATATTTGTGACCAATTTGGGGTCAATATTTTGAGATATTAATGAACGATTTGATTTGGTCAAATCTTTATAGTTAACTGTGATTTAATTTTCCAATTATTGATTATACTCGAAAATTACGTCAAGTATTTTGTTGTTTTATTGTGTCTTGTAGTTATATGAAAGACTTTAGTGTTATCAGTAAGGTAAGTCCGTTCTCTCAGGGAGATTCCTGTTTATCTACGTCATCTTCGAGCCAAGGGTTTATTTTTCTAAACAGGTGGCGCCTACATACTTTGAACCCTTCCTTCTCCGACCGACGCTGGTCAAACCCTTGTCTAGATATCTGGACCTTACTGGTGTAGTCGTTAGATATTTTTTTTTGTGTAGGAAAAATTATTTCCTTCACTGTGTCGCCGTTCTTTTAGCTAGGCGTCACACAGTACCAGCGACCCAGGAACCATTCCGAAGCGAAGGTATAGCCTACCCACGCAAGCAGTGTAGAGGTGAGGAATTGTTTTATCTTGGCACTATTGCTTTACCGTTCATATTTTAATTCTCCGTTCTCTTTCTCCCCTCGCACCCCCTCTCTCTCTCTCTCTAACTTAACCGAAATCCCGGAAGCAACATCGCTGCGTGTGTCCTGAGTTGTTGTCTTCCATCCTTGTCTCCCCTTGCGGCTGCGTGTATCCTGACGCAAGTAACCCTCCTTCAGAAGTACCGTCGCTGCGTGTGTCCTGAGGCGGTATCTTACATCCATGCAATATCCCTTTATCCAGAGAAAGAGGACCGTGATTCTTGACCGTTCACTACCGGGGTTTGTACCCGAATTGTGCCGAGATATACGATTTCCTTTCTCTCTCGCTGTCATAGTGAGACCGTACCTGCTACCGTACTTACTCCGGCAGAGGTACTGTATTGCTGCCGCATTGCTATCATATTTACTACCGTTTTGCTACCGTATTTTGCTACCGTTTTGCTTCCGTTTTGCTACTGTATTTGCTACTGTCTAATTTGAATGTTATTGCATTATACCTTTTAATGTGAAACCCTGTATTGTTTAATTCATCCAATATATGTATTAACCATTTTTGCTTTAATTCTTCTACGACGCAGTACAATAGAGCCTCTAGGCCGAACCCGAGGGTGCAGGTAAATAACAACAGACTCCTGGATACCTACGTCTTCAACTGCCGTTACCCAGGTCTTTGTTATCTGTTCCAGGATAACGAATCTGTACCGGAGAGTAAACTCCGTAACAAATCTGGCGCCCGAGGTAATCTCAGCAATTGCACGTAATAAGCAGACGTGCAATTGTCTCCGTTAAGCCGATTAAAGAAAAGAGCATCACAACACAATTAATTGTTTGTAAAATCCTGTTTACACACACAAAAATGTCTAACTTAACAATAAAAACATCCATCGAAAACCGTTCTTTTTAAGTCGGCAGCCTTTAGTGTGTTATGTCATATGTCAGTGCGAACGCTAGGTTTAAAAATCGTTGGTTAAATTTAAGTACTGGTCAGATTCTAACTGGCAATCGTTATTCTTCTTCTTCTAATTTCTAAGGTATGCTAGCAGCCTGTTTTGTACCACGTTAGTGCATATATTAATTTATTCAAACACGGGATGGTCTACTTTATTTTGTTTCCAAATTACGTTAGCATTGCTGGTTTAGTGCCTTAGTCTGCCATATCGTTTCAACTCTACTTTCAATTCTACTTTGTAAATTTGCAAACAGTAAAAGTAGATTATTTAAAATTTCAGATAATATTACAATATTGACTAAAACGCATCGAGCTCCAAACATATTTCAGGTAATGCTGTAGAGATCATTCATTTAGGTTCAAACAGCGAAGTAGGCACTGAACTGATAAAGTATGTAGCCCAACCATTCTGGGGCTACTTTGTTAAAAAATGTGCGGCATGCTCTTTGGTAAGTTATGTTTCGCGTTTTTAACCGCCATTTTAAAGTTTTAGGCGGAGAATTCAGAGATTAGAATGTATACTGATTTATAACAATGGTTTCGATTGAAAAATTCCATATTGATTAGTAAAAATGTATAATATGGGGGAATGAAAAGATATTTTAGGATTTGCACGAGCAATTACAACATTAAAAAATTCCTAAAATAAGAGAATTTAAACATACCTAGAAACAAATTCAGCGTTTGAGTGTATTTTTAGTTTAAACGAATTAAAGTTGTTTGTTTTTTGTTACTCAATTAAAATTAAATCGTTATCTACAGTGGGGTGAAAAAGTCTGCATCGGTTGCACAAATAAGATAAATTGCAGTTTAAACCCACTTTTTTTTCAAATATGGTTCATTTCGTCACTGCATATATAATAGAGGTAGGTACTTAAACACAATTCTAGTAATAATAATAGCCCAGATGTTGATCCGTATAAAAACGGAAACAATTCGATGTAGTACATAATTTATTCAAAAACAGAAAAATTTACATTACATACAGGGTGATTCAAGACAAATAGTAAATATTTTAGGGGGTGAGAGTATGGACTATTTTCAGTAAGAAGTTCATATCAACGTATGTGCAATTGTCAATAATTACGGATATGTAGCTGTTTGAAATTGGCGGGTGCAGAAACAGACGACAGGCATTCAGCACTTTAAAAGCAAGTGAGCGCGTGACATATGAAGCTGTTTATTATCATAGACATTGTTCGAAAGTGTTTTTAGTCGTATCGCTTATGAACGTGCAAATGTACAGAACTCGAACGAAATAGAAGACATTCTACATGCAACATTTGTCCATATCTTCTATAATTACGGAGATATTTGACTGTAAAGAAAATATCGACTTTCAATTTTTTGGCGATAATTTCTAAATCGTTCGGAATTTTTTCAACGGAATTTGAATCAGCACTCTAAACTGCACAACTTCATCCATTTAAACAAATCTCTATCTTTAACAATAAGGAAGCTACCCATGGTAGCAGCCTACTCAATACACCATATATCTGCATTTACTGTAAAATTAAAATGTGAGAGAGAGTATTAATGAACATTTCTCAAGTAATATGAAAAAGGTTGCCACCCAATTTGAATTGAGCCCGAAACAAGGAGTCGCAGAAGACACTTCAACAGAATGCAAGATAACAAAACTAATGGAACAAAATTTCGTACATGTTTATAAAACAAGAATGGGAATGCCTTTGAAGGGGTTAAGCAAGGCTGTGTCCTCTTTCCCACACACTTTAACGTCTACACAGAGAACAACATCCCCAGAATAGGAAGAAGAACTAAATGTAGATAGAAATTGCATCGTCGGTAACATTAGACATAGAGTGCGGTCGTAAAATGTTCTCCCCTCCGCCCTTGCTAACTTTTCAACAACTTGATATTTCTTCACAAAATTTTGCGTGCTTTAATGGGAGGCTAAATACTACTTTTTAGGCGACTAGGCGCCATCTTGAACTATTTTTTAAATAACACGGTATTTTAATTCTGCGTCTGATCCAGTAGTTTCATAAAAAAATATTAATCCAGGAAGGAATAACAGATTTTTACCCAATTGCCTCTGGAGTACCTCAGAGCAGTGTACTGGGACCAGTACTTTATACACTCTACACAGCTGACTTACCCACAACCAACCTAACAACTACAGCTACTTTTGCTGATGATACGGCTGTACTAACGTCAAATACCAACTCGGATATTGCATCTGCGAACCTGCAGAATAGACTGAGTTTGATCCACGACTGGATGAGGAAATGGAAAATCCAAGTTAACAATTCCAAGTCTTCTAACACCACGTTTACCATGAGAAGAGGAACTTGTCCAGCGTAACATTTAATGGCACCCTAATTCCACAAACCGAAGAAGTAACATATCTGGGTATGTACCTAGATTGACGGCTCATATGGCGTAAACATAAGTATATTCACCAAAAGGAAGTAACTCGGAATAAAATTTAGTAAAATGTACTGGCTGCTTGACAGAAAATAAGCTTCTACTTTACAAGATTATGATTAAACCCATATGGACGTACGGGGTACAATTGTGGGGTACTGCCAGCACCTCTAATATCGAAATCTTACAAAGGTTCCAGAATAAAGTACTTATATGCATCGTCAACGCACCGTGGTATGTGCCCAATTACGTAATTCAAAGTGATCTCAATATTGAACCAGTGCGGGAAGTTTTAAAAAATTAGTGTGTGAAATATCAAGACAGACTCTCTGTGCATCCTAACAGATTAGCCACTCAGCTTTTAGACAATCAAAATGAAATTAGAAGGCTAAAACGTTTCAAACCTTCGGACCTGTCAAACAGGTTCGATTAATTAATGTATGTACATATATACTTTGATCATCAAAAATATGAATATTGTAACATATTGTAACCAAACAATTAGTTGTTAATTTTATAAGTAAGGGAGCCTTCAGTGGATTGCTCTCGGCATGTCGTAGTTAGTTTAGTATATTATTATCACAACATTTACCTATTGTTCGTCTGGAACAGATTGTAAATATGCAATAAAATTATATATAAAAAAGAAAAACCCAGGAAAGAATGACAGATGATTGAAAATAACAGTTTATGGAAAAAAACTAAGAATTAAAGCAAAAAAGGTAAGCTTTCGAAATGTTCACCATTGAAGAATGAAGAAGAAGAAGAAGATTCTAAAACACTACAAAACTTATTTTATACAACAAAAACTGAATAGTAATGCTATTTTAATAAATGTGCAAAGTGTGCTCTTTGAATTTCTTGGCAATAGAAAGACCTATTTAATATCTCTTCCCGTATTTTCTGGAAAGTTTCAACTCCGATGTTTGCACAAGCCTCTGTTATTTTACGTCGTAAATCCAAAAGGGAATCGGATTTTGTTTGCAAAACTTTCCATTTAAGATAGGGGATAGCGAAGGCAATTCTGTTGGACCACGACGACCAATCCATCGTCGAGGGCACGTTGCATCGAGATAATTGCGAACTTGTCTGCTAAAATGCGGAGGACCGCCATCTTGCTGGAAGCTGATATCCATGTCAAATTAGTTTGGATTATTTTTAGCAATCTCAACTATTAACGGATGGATGAGGTTTTCCAGCATGTTCAACTACAATTCCCCAATAATGTTTCCGTCGAGAAATAAGGGACCTAGGATATGGTCGCCAAGTATTCCTATCCACACATTCAATTTTTGCTGAAATTGGGTGTGACCTTCCCGGAAAATATGGGATTTTCATCGCACCAATATCTTACATTTTGTCTCTTAACGAACCCATTTAAAAACGATGTGCATGCATCACTAAAATAGATATTGCGAAGATAGGATGGGTTTCTTGCAATGGTTTGGGTCATGAACTCACATAATTCAATGCGTCTATCCGGGTAATCTTCAATCAACTGGTGTAAAATCTTCATTTTGTATAGATGGAACTTATGCCGTTTTAAAAATTTTTGACAGTGGTCACCCATACACCACATATCGCAGCTACATATGAAGTTGATTGCTGAGAATGTATTTCTACCATTTCACCGACTATCTGAATTTGTTTGTCTTCTGAAATTGCGGGTTGTCCAGGGTTTTTCCTGTTTTGCACACTTCTAGGGTTAATAAATTTTTGCACAAGTTCTCTTAAATACGTCCTCGAAATAGGACAGTCGGGAAAATGTTCATTAAATATTTTTTCGGCTTCGTGAACGTTTCGATTGGCTTCAGCAAAAATGGAAACTGCTTCGGTGTTTTCCTGCAAAGTTCGAACATTCGCCATAATTATTGTTAGTATCAGCGGTTTAACGCTCAATATTCAAACGTGAGCAAACACAGTAACTGAATTAAAGAGACAGAACAGAAAGACTAATTATTTCAATCGTTTTACTTCTGTTGATTCGCCTCCTACATTTTTTAGCGTTTTTCTTAATATCAGAAACAGATAATTTGGAAGTCTGTCGTTTGTTTTTGAATCTATAAAATTTTTCCAAAATGTAGAATTATACTCCATTCAAAGAGATCTTTCAAATGAGGTGTCACTCGACCCGTATTACTATTTAAGAAAATATTTCGAAATGGCGCCTAGCCGCTAAAAAGTAGTATTTAGCCCCCCTTAAAGCACACAAAATTTTGTGAAGAAATATCACGTCTTTTAAAAGTTAGTAGGGCGGGAGGACATTTTACGACCGCATTGTATATACCCAGCACTCGGTCGACGAGGAATTATAGGTTCCTAAATTGTCTAGGTTCGATCCTCAATGTAATGGAAGGATATCTCCAAAATAGGTTGCTTCGTTAGATGGTGGTATTACACAAGCACGAACCTTTTTTGGTGCTGTTTGTGTTGCCTTAGTCAACAGCCTTTCATGTCACATTGCTAGGCTCTGATCCCTTCTCTCAGCGCTGAAGTAGAGAAACACGACGGATCTGCAATTTAACCCCGAACCCGAAGAACATAAATTTGAGAGAAGGTTTTTAGTACGAAGACCCCAAGGTTGCGTACCGGAATGGAAAATAGTGTGTGTGGTGGGTAGCACAACCTAATTTTTATACGCTGTCGTTGTAATGCTGGGGAATCGAAACCAAGCCATAATTTATATTTTGTTCAGAAAGTGAGCTCTCGGCCAACTGAATTCCCACCATCCACATCTGTACTTAAATCAGTAAAATCGTTTTATAGCACATAACACAATAGTTGAAAGATCGCCAAAGTGCTTGAAAGAATCTGGTACTTTTTATTTTTAATTTATTCAAAATTTTTTGCAAAATTCTGTAGCTTGTGTTCTAAAATCCACAGAATTTTGTTCAGAAACAACATCAAATCGATACGCAAACGAGCACTTTCTAGTGTTCATCAACGATCACAGAGGGCAAAGACGTAAATGTTTTACCACGTGTACCACCTAAAATCTCTCAACGCTAGCCATTCTACACAAACTTAATATAACTTATAAACAAAAAAAAAACCTTCCC